>CP139506.1:30296932-30522846 GCA_021014915.2 Artemisia tridentata subsp. tridentata | reverse complement strand
GGTGAACAAAACATCTGGTATTCCTCGTTTGAATGTGTTTAATTAAGTTGCATATAATAACTAAATGTATCGTTAAAACGCAGTTATGGTATTCGAAGATAAGACTTGGACACTTTTACAGCATCATGAACCATTATTTTTTATCGGTCTTGAAAAATTCATCGATCATTGCAAGCCGTTAGTGAATAGTGCAGGGAAAATAAAATGTCCATGCAAGTCTTGTCGAAATATATTATGGGTACACATCAAACACCTTTCAGACCACGTTATGAGAAAAGGGTGGGACCCACGTTATAAAATATGGGTGGAACACGGTGAACCAGCTCCACCTATGCCACCGCCAGTAATAGATAACACAAGACAACCTCTGATGAGTGACATGACAACGTTAATTAATGATCTTAGCTATATTCCTCCGAATAATGAACACAATGAACTAACTCAAGGAGATATTGGTGAGACAAGTAACGAACCGACTCAAGCTACACGTAACGAGTTTGAAGAGTTATATGCCAGTGCCAACGAGGAGCTGTACCCCGGTTGTGACTATGTGACTCGATTAGACTTTATGGAAAAGTTTACCTATTTTAAGGCTAAAGGTAGATTGACTGATTCTATATTCAATGAAATGTTAGAGTTTTTACAAAATGTATTTTCCATGAGTAAAGGATTCAAGCTCCCACCATCATACTATGCAATAAAGAAGACATTTAAAACGATTGGGTTAGGGTACGAGTCGATACATGCTTGTGAACAAGATTGCTGCTTATTTCGGGGAGACAATAACAAAGATTTGGATTTTTGTCCGGTGTGTAATACGAGTAGATGGAAAGACAGTAACACACCGGGGAAGAAAGTTCCTATGAAGGTGTTGCGTTACTTTTCGATCATTCCTAGACTACAACGTTTGTACAAGTCTAGTCACACTGCAAAGGATATGATTTGGCATGCTACTTGAAGATACGACCAAACCCACCGGAAGGTCGTCGAACATGTTAATCATAAAAAGTTTTCCGACGGGGGTGTCATCGTGGTAGAGGACGATCCTGATATTATACATTTCGACAACTCATCTGATCTCCCACTTTCTACTAGTTTGAATGACTTGGATAATGCGACCTTGCATATAGATGGTCAATCAACGGTGGTTGACGCACCGCCAGATATCATTGATGTTCCTGACGAAGACGATGATATTATTGATGATGAAGACGCCCTTCCTCATGATTTAGCAGATTCTGATGTTGAAGACCTCATCAATGTTGATGATGACGGTGTTGAGAAAGTTTATTCTAGTGAAGAAGAAGATTGATCTTGAGTTGTAACTTGCAAAATACACTTATATATTTGAATGAATGAATGAAATTGTTGTGGATTGTTTAAATGTGTATATTTATTTGGATGTGTATGTATTTGGATGTGTGCATGCTTATATTATTTTGTTCATGAATTTCTATATGTTATGCTAATTGTACTTGTACAGATGTCGTCAGCAGATGTTGCACGGTCCCACGGCGGTGACGGTGGCGGTGAGGATCGTCCCCCTCCAGACCGCGTACCCACCGGTTGCGGGGGTTGCTTCATTAATCGAGGTAAGAATTTCTGGATTATTGTAATACAAGCATAAATTTGATACATATATTGAACTTGCTTGCCTTGAATTTTTATGACTTTATCACTAACTTGATTTTGCAGGCAAAGGTAAACGAAAGCCCAATTTGGGCGGCAGGGGAGCGGGCAGGCTGAATACCTGCGATAAGACCCGAAACCTTTTGCTAAAGGAAATCGTGGATGCGGATGGCCCCGTCTCGATCCAGTTTGATGTGGGTGACAAACAAACCCTAAACCCTCTCGGTAACCATGCGGCTCACTGGGGAAACTACATCGGGGAGGTCGTTAGGAGTGTGCCGTTGTACTACCCTTCTTGGGAGAAGGTCCCGAAGGAGCGGAAGGCGGCAATCATTTCAGATATTGGGGTCAGTTATCCTTTTATGTTTATTTCATTATCGTGTTCATTTATTTAATTGTGTATATTTATCTAAATTCTTTTATTTATTTATATCATATAAATAAATAAACAAATTTAAATAAATATATAAATTATATCTCTAACTCTGTTTTCGTTTTGTTGTATATGATTGCAGACCATGTTTAACCTCAGGCCGCACATGGAATCCTCCCGCTGGACAGAGATCTACGAAGGCATCAACAATCATTTGCAAAAAGCCTACAATACCAACAAGGCTTCTTTCAAGGCCAAGCATTGGAAGGCAGACCCCTCCACCGAGACTTACGATGTGGAGGCAATCAGGCGGCCACGTCCCGAGGAGATTACAACGGCTGAGTGGGATAAGTACATTCAGTTTTGGAATAATCCCAAGAACCTTGCTCGAGCCGCTCAAAATCGGCTAAACCGGCAAAAGAGCCTGGTCATATCTCGACAGGGATCTCGGTCGCTGGCTCGCCTTCGAGATGAGATGGTAATAAACATTATAATTATTTTACATGCATATATACATATATATCTGATTATACGCTTTGGTGTGTTGTGATTTGTCGTTTTTAATTAGTTTCATATTATATGCGTGTGTATGTACAGAGGCAGGCCTCAGACCCGAAGGAGTACCCTTTACTCATTGACACCTTCTGGCGAACACATACTGTTAACGGGGTATTCCCTAACGATGAGGACCGCCGCATATATGTAAGTTTTGTTTCAAAACACACTTTAATGAATTATCGAGAAATAATGTAGCAACCCGACTAATATATTTACTATCTTGTGTTTTTGTCACTACATAGGAGCAAATGAAAAGGCTTGAGGCTACGGGTGAGTACACGGAGGATGAGATCAATGCGTTGGCAAGAGGGGGTAAGCTTCGTGGGCACATTCCTGGTGTGGTTCGGGTAGTGTCATCACGGGCCACATCCAGGCCAAGTATGCCCGCCCCCGACAAGTCGTTCAAGAGCATGCAGAGAAAGATAAACTTTATGATGAGTATTTTCAGAAGCGACGGCAAATACGGATATGTTTAAGGAGTTTGAGTCGGGTGGTGCTAGCGGGAGTGGCGGGTGTGGTGATGACGAGGAGAGTGGCGATCATGAGGATGGCGAGGATCAGAATGACGACGACGAGAGGTAGTTGTGTTATATATTATTAGTATGCTACTTTGGTACTTTAGGTTCATCTTGGCGACATTTAAACACTTGTTTAGTTGTGTTATATATTATTAGTATGCTACTTTGGTACTTTAGGTTCATCTTGGCAACATTTAAACACTTGTTTCCCTATCTATCATGTTGAATATTGACTTGTAAGCCATGTTTATAACTAGGAAGCAACGTTTTGTAGACTTATTCGGATTTTGGACGATTTAGCTTTATTATCTTTTGGTTTTGGTAAAAGTTGTGATGTATTTGTATTGCGTTGATCCGTTATATTGTATTTGTGTTTTGGTACAAGTTGTGGTGAGTCTATACAGGTTTTGGTACAGGTTTGATATTCGGTAATTTTTTTCCAGGAAAAATCTGGGAATTGCCTGCTGTGCAGGCTGCATTAAAAAAAATTACAGATTTCCCCAGTGACTTGTCGCCGGGGATACCACCACTAAAACGTTGACAAGTCAACAAAAAAACACAGTTTCCCAATCGACATGTCGCCGGGGATACTATGCTTATTCGTTGACTTGTCAATGTATAAACATAGTTTCCCCAGCGACAAGTCGCTGGGGAAAATTGGAAATTAAATGTAGCTTTAATTAGGCGAGCTAATCACTTTAGCTTAACCCGAATATTTCCCAGCGACATGTCGCTGGGGATACTAATGCCACCGTGGCACTACTTCTTTGACTGAAAAATGAGTGGGACCCACATCGTCGCCGGGGATTATCGCTGGGGATACAATCCCTGTCGAGGCTTCCCCAGCGAACATTCCCCAGCGACAAATCACTGGGGAAAGGAATCCCCAGCGACATGTCACTTGGGAAAGATTCGAAATGTCGATGGGCAATAGGGTAAATGTTGTAGTGTTAGGCAACTTTTAGTTCGGGTAGAAACGTTCGGGATGACATTAACTGATTGTTACATCTATATGGGAAATCTTGACCTTATTAGCTATACGTCGATTATCTGATTGTTACTATATCAAACAGCAAAATCAAATCCAAACAATGTGGTATCACCAGTGATACCACATGTGATATCACATGTGGTATCACCAGTGATATCACAGGTGCTATCGTCAGTGGATCAGGTTGAACCAGTTGTCGAAGTAGTACTCCATGTCTTTCTCTCCTTTCCCTTTTGCACCATCTAGCCATACTTCCTTTATAGTCCCATATATGTTACATTCAACTATCAACTAATCAGGTGATGCTTGATGTTGCGTTATGAAACTGATTATGGGGATTTTCGGATTGCTTATTTAAGTGTTTGTATTTGCTTGTTGTGTTGTTCTAAAGCACATAGCAATCCCAGACACTATATCGAAAACTACTTGTTATGTGCTTATTTTATAGGGATTACGCTATTGAAAATAAGCAGGTTACAACTTAGAAGCACTTTATTGACCAATCCCCAAACATCCCCTATGTAACAAAACTGGCAGAGGACGGTGTTTGTATGAAGTTATGATAACAAGTTGTACGAATTATCTAAAGATTCACATATCATAAAAATCAAAGTATTTTGTCACGTCTACTCCTAAACTGATCATCCATACATTTTGACAAAAAAGAGCTGAAGAAATGGTGCTTACATGTGCTTCAGCTTGAAGCTGTGATAACCACATAATACACTATTTGAGTGTAAAAATGACTAGTTTTGTAAAGTGATCCCGTATATTCAAAATCAGTTTTGTTGCACCTACTCAACGGGGATCTCCAGTAATTTTTAAGTGTTTTATCTGCTTCAAATAAAAGCATGCTACAACTCCTTAATTAAGTGTCATTCCTTCTAAACTAACCACATAATCACCTCACCCAAAACCCGACACTCAAACAAACCAATCGCCCACAATCCTGTCTAAATTTTGTAAAAAAATTCCGGATATCACATGTGATACTCAGAATATCACATGTGATATTCAGAAAATTACTTGTGATATTCAGAATATCACTTATGATATTCATATTCTGAATATCACATGTGATACTCAGAATATCACATGTGATACTCAAAATATCACTTGTGATACTCAGAATATCACTTGTGATATAGTACTGATTCCTTTTGTACTCCAAGCTTCAAGAGGAATATTAATCAGATTAATCAAGACAGGGATTTTATAGGGAGTTTCTTTCTCAATAATAGGTGTACCATTCACCGTCCGAGGACTCTGCTCAATCACATTGTTCATACCTTCTTCATTCTTAAATTTTGAAAAAAACACATATCCTTTATATATATCCACAGCTATATCACTCAACCCATACCTACTCCACATTGTCCTTATGTGATATTTTACTTCATTTACTGGCATATTACATCCAACAAAATATCCACAAATTTGTTAATTTCCATTTCTCACAACCAGCTTTAACCAGGTCCTCTTCAAACACTACAACTTCATCTCCCTTATTATTGATTACAGTGGTTACAAAAAATAATTTATTATCCAATACATTCATATTATTAGTCAATGCTTTAACATATGCACTATCAGTTTGCTTTCCTATTTTCTCAACACTATTAACATATGTAGCAACATCTATACCAGTATCAATACTAACAGAATGACTTACATTGCCTTATGAACAGTCATTGTTACTTGTAGCAGCATCGGTACAATTCTCCTTTACCTGAGCATTTCCACAAACACCTTGACTACCACTGAATTCAGTAACAACACATCATTATAGAAACAGAGATGATGCGCCTTGGCGCCTAACTAACTACTAACTGAATTACAGACATGATTCACGTAACTATCAATTCATTAACAAAAACATACTAGCTATATCAGAATTAGGTAAATCGAGTAAAACATGTCCAAAAACGAAAATTCAAACTGATAGGAGGAATCCTATCATTATTCAGAAACCATTAGTCGGTTTAGAATCAAAATGATAGAGTAATGAAGGATTTTGAAGGTTTTTTAATGGTGAAAAAAAAGCCGGTCAATTGATCAATTAAACATAAAAAAATTAGGGTTAGAAGATGAAAAATTAAGATGAATTAGAAGATCGGTTGATTAATTGCATATGAAAGATCGATTGATCGATTGATTAATTGCATGCGGAAGTTACATGAGAGTAAAAAGAAAACTAGGAGAAGAAAAAACACACTTTTTGTGTGTGAAAAAATAGAAGGGGAATTAAAATTTAGTTATTATATCTGTCAAAAATACCCTTGTAGTGTAAATACCTGTTAAAATCTCAACCATTAGATAAAAAAGATGAAGGGTGGGGATTGATCCCTTGGTATGTGAGTAATTTTTAGTATATAAAATAACTCTCTACTCATTTGTGATAGTTTAAACATTCTCATTTGTTTGTAATCTTTTTTTAGCAACATTTGTGTGTAATCAAAGAATAAATAATATTGCAAAGAGTTTGATGAATACAATTGAGTAACGCATGTCCTCCTTATACATTATCCCCTAATTAAATCAAAGAATAAATAATATTGCAAAGAGTTTGATGAATACAATTAAGTAATGCATGTCCTCCTTATACATTATCCCCTAATTAATATATTTTCTAATCAAGTAGGCTATAATCATATGTAACATGGTGGTTTTAAAAATTTCACATACTTTCGTATGAGGATCCATCTCAGCAAAAGCAGCATGCATCCTCCCATATATTTCTGATTTGCTTGCATCCAACTTGATACCTTCTTTAGCACACTTTACCATCTTCTTCCGGATCAACTGTCTCTTGAGAATTGCAAGACTCATGGTGTGCATGAGTGATTGTAGGAGGACACCGTTCGATGGAGGGACTACAAGCAGACCACCAATCAAAGTCTAGTTTCAAACATTGAATTCCAAATAACTACAGGAAATTTTGACACATAAATTAATTAATAAAAAGGATGATTCGGATTATGCTTTATCTTTAAGGATCAAATTGTCCAATGTGTATTTTTAAGGTATTACTCTCTTATATCATTTACCTTATAAAGGGTATACTGAGAGAATCAAATATGTAACATAAGAATAGTTACTTATGCATTTTAAAAAGCAATTTCCATCCAGATTTTTATAACACACTATCAGCCCCTTACAAAAAGTTGATAAGCCTTTTCAGTTAAAAGATGGGCTGATCAGCCAACACGAATGTTTGAGACGCCGTCTATAAACAATAATTGAACCTCAAGAATTAAAACTACAACGTACAATACAAAACCAACAATATCTAATGAACAAAAGTTGTTAAAAATAACCTGATCGTAGTTGTTGACTGAGGTGCATTTGTTGTGTTCTTTCATCACATCCCAAATGCCCGCCAACATCATTGGTCAACCAACCAACATCTTGTGTCTGCTTGCAACAGATCCACTTTTCTCCTCTGTCCAGTAACAAACCTAACCACCTTCTAGCCTGTAGCACCTTTAATAAAGGCCCAAGAAAACTTTTTAAATCACAACTTAATGACAATAAATGGATGGAATTTCAAAGGTTCTAACTGAACCAATCCCTTCACATTCAATTAGATCATTCAGTTTTACTTACGTTTTTATGTTTGCATGCTAACATTGGCTTTTTAGGTGATCGAAGTCTATAATGCCAAGCATTATGACTACCACTTTAATTAGAGATTAAACTCAAATTTAATGGCCGTTTCGTTAAATATTTCCGACAAATTAAACTCAAATTTAATGGCAATCACGTCTACCATAAAGCCACATATGTATGATGTATCTTGAGAGATTATGTTCTAGATAAACTGAATTAATTTAAAATGACTACATTTGCACTCAGCTAAATAACCAAAGTATGAACCTAGCAGTTTCTATTATATACAAAAAGAAGGTTACCATTACAATTCCTGTGCAAAGCGCGAATTTTACATGCAATCCAACCTTACTGATGTGCATGTGTTTATTGCTCTAATTCTTTTATATCCATGGCAGCTGCGCCAAAGACTTGGTGCGCGCGTGATGTCGTTGTGGTTTTAGCAGTATTAATGCCTACTTAAGTTTTAAATTTATATTTAGCCGACTTATCAATAAAACACACACTTTAACGAGCAGTGTACCCGGTCAGTATGAATATAATGATAAGTAGAGTGTCGATCATTAAGAGTGGAACGTATTATCTATTAATTCTAATCAGTATTTTAATATCCTAGGTTAGCTATACAACCTAATCTAACGCAAGGGGGTTCAGCCTGAGAGACTGGCACGGTTTGGTTATGATTAAATAGAAAACTAAACTAATGAGCACGAATCAGCGATTAGCACACACATACACAGATAGATACTTGAGACAATAAGAAGACCTGTCCTGATAATTAAGTAGCTTGTCACTTGTTTTATTGCTAGTTTTATATGAAGTGTATATAATTAACCCTTTCTCATTGGCTCTAATCTTATCGGCGAGTAAACCCTTAATGATCACTTATGTCTATCCCACTATCCTAGAAACGATAGAATAAATAGGCGAGGAAGGGGCATGGCGACCCAAGCAATGCTCAGCTAGACACAGAGGTTATCAATGCACTAATAAAAGTCACCAAAGACATCAACATATAAACTTTAATTAATGGGAAAGCAATTTTAAGGGGTGCCCATGATATTCCGTAGTCACATGGAATCGGCCCATCAATCCTGATGAATTAAAGTGTACTAATACAATAAAACAAAACTACTTAATGAATTGAATACATGCAGGACCTTCTTACAGCTCTTGTATCTTCGTTTAGGGTGTGTCTTGTGCTACTAACACGTCTGAATTCGGCTCTGGTATCTTGCACTGTCTAACCTAAAACTCTAAATTCGTCTGACCTTGGGGTATTTATAGTTTCTGTCTGAGGGTTAGATGCGGCGCATAGGATAAGTAGATGCGGCGCATTGACTTAACTTCGCGTGGGGTCCAAGATTAATATATTCAGGAATATTCGTACACCGCCTTAAGATGCGGCGTAACTCCATTTCTCTATGCGGCGCATGTCCTTTGCTGTCTTGGATTATAACTTGTGAAATCTTGATAGTGATACGCCGTATGTAAGAAGTGTGTTGCGGCGTATCTGGAGCAGAATGATCTTGATCTTGTACATTTCAGTAGACTCTTAACATCTTGCTTGTTTTGCTCCACAATTAGTCCAAAATCGCCAAGTTTCACATAATACTTGTTTTTACCTGAGAATTACAAAAGTAAACATTAACGTATCAATTCTCATATATGATATAATAAAACAAGTCAAATAAATAGGATAAATGATGATAATAAAATGTACTTATTTGAGTTCATCACTTACCACCATCTATAAACAACCTACCCGCAGTCACCAACCAATGACCAGGTGAGTGGTAGACGTGATGAAAGTAACTGCAATCCAACCTTACCACCATCCATAAACTTCCCCATCCTTTCTATCCAACATCCTGTAAGAAAAAACGAAATGAAAAAAGAATTTCTAAAAAGGATAAATTATCTTCATGTGTTATGTTTGATAAATCCATTGCTAAATACCTTTGAAGCTAATGCTAAAAGATTATCAGGTACAGATTCCGAAGCTGTTTTTGATACAACACAAACAACTTTATCCGGCGATAATGAATGAAATGAAACATCCTGCAAATCTATCACTGCTTCCAAAAATTCTAATTATTTATTTATTTATTTATTTTAATTAATTTAGTAAGAACATGAATGTTGAAATGGAACTCATCACATTAGGGGTAATATATGCACTTGGATCCCCAGCCTCATAAAGAAGCTGTTAGGCACAAGTACTGAAATTTAACAGCCCACCACGCCCATATGCTTTTGGTACACACACTTTTCCATCGGAACTAATTTCAGGAAGAGGAAGAGAGGGATCTAGCAGATTTGCAAAAGGGATATCTCTTTATTTGTCTCGTGCAATCACATAATATAGTTGACTATTTAGGTCAATATGTCAAATCTTTACTGTTACATTCAATATAAAAGAAAGCAGAAGTAAGAAGCAGTGGCACTATATCATATAAGCTATGTTACACTATATGAGCAAATGCTTTATCGGATGCCACATTACAATCCACATCCCAAATAAATAACTCTAACAAATGTTCTTACCGGCTCCATTTTGTTTATGAGTACCATGGATGCACATGCCACATAGCCTGTCCCACATTAACCATTGATTCCTGCTAACTAAAGGGAAACAAATAGTCATGTAACATTCGAGGAAAATATCCACTTCGCAAGTCATAAGTTGCTTGGTTGTATTACTAAAGGGGTTCGAAATTGCTTATTAAAACTTATAAATCTGCTCTCCCATACATTTCCTTGGTATAACCAATTGGATATGGTGTTCATGATTTTAGTAACCTGGTGTATAAACATATTTGTATCATTGTATGTAGAGGGAAGTCCTAATATCGTAACTTGATGGATTAGCCTGTTCAAGAAGTTTTGATGAATGTCAATCACATTCAAAGACATATGTTGCTTTAAATTTAACCACTTTGATATTTAGACTTAACATAAAATCTATTCAGTGATCAATAGTAGTTCACAATGATATTTTGTTGGTTTAGTTCATGTAAGTGCATAGCAACAGGAGCAGAGCATATATGAATACATTTCAAGCCATGTCAAATAAATTTGACAACTAACAACCTATTTAGCCTAAGCTGTAACACCCCAACCCGACAAGGGTAAAGATATCACAACAATGGTTTCATATCAGATTACAAGTATTCAATGCAAAACATCATAAGTCTATAACATTACTGATAAAAGGGAAAATAAGTCAACATGACTTATGCCAAGAGTGAAAACAGAAATAAACTGAAGTACATAAATCCAAAATGCCCAAACAACGGCATAACAGAATCAAAATCCAGATGGTAAAGCTAGAATGTCTAAAGTCTAAGCTTCACACAAGTCGCTCTCATCCCAAAGCTAAAACCCAGCTCCTAGCTTAAGTACCTGCCGCAGGAAAAGAAATGCGGCTGAGCTACGAGAGCTCAGTGAACAGATATATAGATAACAAAACAGTAACGGATACAATGCAGAGAATCAGAAATACAGATCAACAGACATAATCAGAATGCAGAAATGAATAAGGATAAAAGGGAAAAAGGTAAGGAAAAGCAAAGGTAAATGAAAAGTAAAGTAAAGGAACAGTAATCCACCACGAGCCCAGAAAACAGAGATATCATAATCATATAGCCATATCAGTAATCCAGAGGGGATGCCTCTCAAGTAACCAGATAATATGAGGGGTGACCTCATGTATCAAATATATATATATATATATGGAGTGATCAGCTCCCAGAGGTTGTGAAAGACGTGTATCGCACACACCATCAATCACTAAAGGTATACATGTAAACAATAAATAATAACAGATAACAGAGACAATATATCATACCATAATCATCATAACAGATACAGAAACAGATCTAGGATGCATCCATACGCCCCAGGTGGCCATAGTCTACCAATAAACACCAGATAAAATAAAGTCATAGACGGGATAGGTCATCTCTCTCCTACCCTAGAGTCAAGCCATCGGTGCATCAATGACAAGGACATGAACACCTCATGCCTGGTGAGTTGGCTCGGGTATCAAACCGTGGTCAGAGTCAGATATCATATCAGAGGGTCATAAATAAAAGCTCATGTCAAAAGGTTCATGCCAAATATTTCAGGAGTAATATATATCAGAGGTTCAGAAATAAATCAGGTTCAAATCAGAGTTCACAGAATAAGGGATCATATCAAAGGTTCACAAACAAAGGGAACATAGCAATGGCTTAGGGAAATCCTAATAGGAAACAGAGATCAGAATCAAAGTTAAGAGAAGGAAATTGCCCTTACTAAAAGAGGGCGGAATATCTGAACCTTATGACAAGCAAACAGAAAAATAAGCAAACACGGAACAGAGATCAGTGCTTCTCCTTCTTCGCACCTAAAGAAGTATAAGACGGAATCACAAAGGGTTCAAGTTCAACTTACTATTTTAATTCATCTTTCCATTTTAAGAAACTTTTCAGATTTAGTAACTTTCTATTTTTAGTAGGTTTCCAGAATTAGTAAGTTTTCCAATAATATAATTTAAGTTAAGTCATTTATTAGGCTTATTATGGAAGTAATGTTCACTTTAACAAATTATCAGAGGTTAGGGTTAAATATGACAAGTTTCCCCAATTTAGGGTTTTAAAAGTAATTTTACCAAAGTCAAAGGTCTAATATCTTAATTTACTCATTTAATACAGAAGTTATTCAGAATGGCACTTTTAATCCCTTAGGTTCCACAATTTACACTTCATAACCTTTTAGTTATTTAATTTATTAAATAAACCTCATAATTGCATAATTTACAATTTAACCCTATAATATCCATATTTACCAAACAAGCATATTATTTTACAAAAATTTTAGAATGTCACATCCTAGTTTACATATAGTACGAAACAGCCCCTCAGATTTCAGAATTTACACAAATGGTCCCTTAAGTTTACAAAACTTATAAATTAAATCATAATTCCATAATAATTACACATTAAGCCCACAAATACTCAAAATTACCCAAAACACTCTTAATATCATTATTTACCCAAAATGACTTCAAGTTTCCAGAATTTACATTTTTAGTCCCTCTAGTTTAATTATTTCCAAATCGTACACAGTGTTTACAATAAAATCCATATCTTGCAAATATTACAAATAAGACCCTCATGTTATAATTTTTTACACATTCTCCTAGATTTAAATAACCTTACAAAAGTATCCCATAAGTTTCATAATTTACAAAACAACCCTTTAACTTTTAAAAACCCAATCGGTAAACACATTTTATTTATCAAAATAAAACCCTAATCTCCCAAATTATCTAGTAATCATTACCACATCATTTATATACCTTAAAAGTCCAGATCTAAGCAAGTAAACCCTAATTCCATTCGGTGTTCAAGATTTTTCATGTTTCCCTTATTTTTCCAATAAATCCGATAAGCAAAATAATTCAAAACAAGGATTTTAAGCTTCAATAATTCAAATGATCATTTTTGTGATGTTATATGATGTATTTAGAGCCCATAAAAAATATACAAAAGATCCAAAAAATTCGTATAAATTTTATATAGTGTTTTTATGTTTTTAGGGTTTCGATTGCATAAATTATCATACGATCAAAATATGGTGCATGGCTCGAATCTATCATTTTATACAGACCTTATGTGATGTATAGATCATGAGAAAAATACCAGAGTGAGCTTAGAGTGATCGAATGGAAGATGAGAAATAATATCACACGGTTTGCTTAAATCGACACCAAAATTCCCCACGAGCACAAACGCGACCAAACAACCTTGGAATCATTTTTCACAGATCACATATGATATGAGGAACACAGGAAAAATGGAAAACGAATTTAAAAGGGATCGTATGAATTAAAATGGATTTTACCTCACGTATGAAACAAAATTCGACACCAATGAATCCAGGCCTCTATAAATCGAAGTACTATTTTTATAGCCTTCCTAGCACTAGAATGAACTCAAGGAAAATGCTAAGTAACCTCCAGAAATTCGGATGAAGATGTTACGAATTTTGTGCGTGTTTTTTATCTAATCGGTAGTGTGTTTTAGGGTTTGAAGGATTTTTGTTATTAATAAAATGATAAGACCGAATAGGGGGGGGGGGGAATATGGGCTGGCAAATCCCATGAATCATGGGGCCAAATTAATTAGTATCATTTCCTTATTTTATTTTGTATTTAAATGTTTTTAGTTTTATTAATAAAATTTAAGTAATATAATTAATATACAAATTATATTTTCGGTACAAAATGTGACACAAATAATTTTTGGTACTTCTCAAAATGTCAAATGTGATCGTGGAATAAATTTTACTTCATATCTTAATCGTCTCCCGAAGTTTAGAATTTATTTGGTATTTTATAAGCTCATAAATCAAAGTTTTAGATCGTAGGGGCATTTTGGTCTTTTTACATGTTTCAGATTTTTGGGTTTTACATAAGCACACATGAATTTAAAATCAAAGTTACGGTAAAATTTGTTACTAACCTGAATATGTAGGGCGTAATAATATGTCTAAGCTATGTTTTAGGTATAAATATATGCACAATTCACTAAATAAGTAATGCATCCACCTTTTTGTTATAGCATATTACTGCAATCCATAGTAGGAGTTTGCCATGCTCCATCAGCAACATCAATATTTGCACCTTCCTCGATCAAAAGTAAACACTACTTTGATTCACTCTGTACTTGTCATATGGTGCAAAGGGTGCTGCCAAACCTGTATTGTGTGAACACCAAAATGTTTATCATTCAAAGAAAATATTAAATCTTATTTTTAAGGACCAAAGTACAATGCGCCTAAATATTAATTCATACTAGGAGTAAGACATACGCTATGAACCAAATCAATATTGGCCAATGTTTGCTAATGATACACATGTACTAAACTTCTAATCAATGTGAAACATATGAGAAAGCACCTTCCTGTATTTATGGCATCACTTTTACCAACTTCGATCACTAAATTGACGCGACAATTAGCTCAACAACCAATACGGAGCACTTGTACAAACATACTGCTAACATATGACATTATCCATTTTATAGACGATTGGCTTCATTTTCGCTAGCAAATGAATGCTAATGACCATTTTGGAAGATTGCTTTTTGTCTAAAATTCAATTTCTCTATAACACTTGGTGTGCCAAATGCTCAATATAGTCACAAAAACATATTATTTCAATAACAATATAAGAGGTTGTATGCAGTAAACATAGACACTCTGGGCAGCTTTTGAAATGTTTCCCGTCAACTATTATTTTTTTTATTTTACAATGTTTGAACCTTTAGACATAAAACAAAACTAAAATGGACTCATTAATAAGCCAACGGAGCCTAGCTCAGTTGGTAAGGTGGGTTTCCCACGCAAGTGGTTCCCATCTTTCGGAAGGTCACGGGTTCGAATCTTGGGGTATTCCCTTCAGTTTGGAAGGTGCACAGGAATAGGAGTTTGGCTGGTCAAAAAAAAAAAAAAAAGCATGTGTCAAAATAATTTGTACCAGATTAATCCAGAAAACACAAAATGTTCACAACATATTCTATTTTGGTCTTTAAACTTTAAAGGCATTATTGTAGTCTAAAGATAATAAATCATTATAGTACCAATATAGAAAAATTAAAGGAAGCTCGAAAATTTTACGCGTTCTTAACATCTTCAAGACTTAAAGGACTGCTACCGTGTGGCGTCGTGTAACTGTTACAACAAAAATCAACATCTGGCGGCGGTGGCCAATATTCCGACGCTTCAGCTTACAACTGCAACAATAAACCAATAAACAAACAAAGAAAAGAATCAAAAGTAACAAAGCCACGCGACCAATCTGGCATTAAAACATTTTATCAAACACATGATATGCAACATCAACAAATTAGCAAAAAATTTCAATTCCATTAAAACAATACATCTAAAAACCAATACATAACCATCTTAATCCTAACAAATCTAAACTTTTTTATTAAAAAAAAAAAAAAAAAAAAAAAAAAAAAAAAAAAAAAGAAAAATTAATAAAAGAAATAAAAAGGCTTACTTTTTGGAAGATCAATATCATCATCATCAATCTTTTCAACTATTGGTTCTCTTCAACCTTAACACCGTGGTCTTGGACTCACCATGACGCCAACCCAGGAAACATTCATGTTGTTATTGAATATTTGGAAGTGTGTTATTTATAGGATTCATGGATGATGAACTGATACATTTAATGGTGAGCAAGTGAAAGGACCTCGCATGGTACTTGAAAAGGTTTGGTGATCGTAGCTTCATTCCTTGCATTTATAGGTGATTAATATGGCGTCTTTTTAACTACAATTGAGTTGATTTATTTGTATAGAGACATTAATTCTTTCATTTATGCCATGAAACTCATTCCTGTATGGCTTGTAATAAATTTATGGAACTTTAAAAGCTCTTTTAAGGCTTGGAAGAAGCTCAAGACCATCGGCTTATCTTAGCTTTATCTTCATGTTTGAGTTGCTTAGCTTATACCATTAATGCTCACATTCAATTACATGCAACTCAATCTTTATATATAGTTAGATAATGTTTCTCGATTATCATTTAAGAAAAAAATGTAAAGAAAAATGAATAGAAAAAAAATATTGTGTTATCTAGTATCACTTAAGGAATAAATGAGAAAGAAAAGTACTGAAAAAAATGATTTTGTTGATTTTGAAGTAAAGTTTTTTTTTTTTTTTTTTTTTTTTTTTTTTTTTTTTTTTTTTATTATTATTTTTCTTCTAAAATTAGGCTGAAAATGTTTACTTCCTATTTATTTACTTTTACTTACTCAAAAAATGAACTAAACATTAGTTTTTAATAATTTAGTTATATTAATGATTATAAAATGTAAAATAATGTAAAACACTAAGGCTTATTCAAGTAACGTTTTTTAGAAAAAAGCAAATGCTAAACACTCATTGCAAACGAGCTTTCAATTTTAAACGTCAAAAGCCAAATGTTAAATGCTCCTAAATGCACTTAAAAACTTCTTGCCAAACATACCATTTGTTAGGTTTCATGTAATTGAGTCGTGTCAAATTATGTCAAAAGTAAAAAACTTGAATCGATTGAGAAAACTTAAATAATATATAAGTTTTTCCTTACTTGGTTATGCAGAGCAGAGTGGATGAGTTTTAATATCATGTTGTTGTCTCTAAATCTTTTCCCTAATGTTACGTAACCCCAAGATGAGTTTTAATAAGTCTTGACGAACGTGGTTTTAAACTGGGCAAATGATTAAAAAAGGTGTCATACTTGCCACCAGTTTTTCTTCAGTGTAGCGAACAATTTTTTTTGCTTTTGTGAGTACTTTTCTTTCAAATTTATCTTAGGGTATTTTGAGAATTTTTTGGACATTTTTGCCCCTTTTAACTAATAGAATTTTTTTTCCTGGAGGGCAAAAATGTCACATAGTACCCTAATGAGGATGAATTTGAAAGAAAATTACCAACAAAAGCAAAAAAATTTGTTCGCTACTCTGAAGAGAAAACCATAACAAGTATGATACTTTTTTTAATCATTTGCCCTTTTAAACTCGGTTGAGTGTTAATTAGTAAACTCGAGTTGGAGTTCAATAAAATAATCAACACTTACTTATTTGCAAAGTTTTTTTCTCTTCCAAAATATCTTAGCTAAGCATGGGCTGGCCCAATATAAGCCACAAAACACGAACCTAAACGTACAAGCCCACTTACACAACTCTATATATATACTCTCACATTACGTATTGATTATTCATATTCCATAAACCCTAAGCTCTCACCATGCAGATCTTCGTAAAAACCCTAACAGGCAAAACCATAACCTTAGAAGTCGAACCATCCGACACAATCACCAACCTCAAAACCAAAGTCCAAGACAAAGAAGGCATTCCACCCGACCAACAACGTTTAATCTTCGCAGGTAATACTTATAAAACTTAAAGGTTGAGTAACGTTGTTAGACTAAAATACAATTTTCTTATAAAAAAATTGCAATATATTAAATATTTTCAGCAACGTTTAATCTTCGCAGGAAAACAGCTCGAAGACGACAAAACCCTAGCAGACTACAACACACAAAAAGAGTCGACCCTTCACCTCGTCCTACGTTTACGTGGAGGTGATAAAAAGAGGAAGAAAAAGACTTTTACAACTCCTAAGAAAGAGAAGCATGTGCATGAGAATGTGAAACTTAGTGTTTTGAGCATGTATAAAGTTGGTGAAGATGGCAAAGTTGAGAAGACGAGGAAAGAGTGCCCGAGTGAGACTTGTGGGGCTGGGACGTTTATGGCGAGTCATTTTGATCGGTTTCATTTTGGTAAGTGTGGGTTAACTTATGCTTTTGATGAGAAGGTTGAGCCAGTGGTGGAAGTTTGTTGATTTTGGTTTGAGTTAGACTGCTAGTGACAACACCCATGGATTTTTCTTAAATGCACTCGGTTTGTGTTTGTAGTAATATTTAGTTTATTCTAAGGCTATGTTTGGCACGGAGTTTTTTGGGGCAATGAGCGGTGAGAATGAGCTTTTTTATTTTTGATGTTCGTTTGGTAAGAGAGCAATGAGTTGTAGCAATTTTTTAGGAAAACTTTTTTCCCAATGATTCATTTTGAAGCTGTGGATATTTACAAGAGCTGTTGATATATTGAATGACTAAAATAACCCCTACCCCATTGTTAGACCCGTTTCCCGGGTGTTGGGACCCCACCCTAGATGAAAGTGGACCAAGACCTCATGTGATTGGTCAGTCAACAAATGTTGTGTTTTAGTCAAACCCGATAGCCAATTAATAGTCAAAGTATGACTATGTAGTCATATAAAATGAGTTGAGTAACTAAAGGGGCCTAAGTTGCCATTGTGAGAAGTATGTTAAAAGTTAGTTGTGGCTTAATTAGAAGGAATGGAACTTGAGTGGCCATTGTTGCCATCATCCCAAACTTGTACCTAACTAGATATCACTAGCTAGTTCTAGACATTTCTCTATTATTCTTGGGACTTTGAGAAGTCCGGTTTTAGTGAGATAAGAAAGGGAGGGAAAAGACTAGTGATGGCTTAGGAGGAAGAAGATGAAGACTCCATGATTATTGTCTTCTTTAGTAATGATCTTACTCAAGTTTTGATTATTGAATGATGATGATGATCGATGATGATGATGATGATGGAAGCTTGTGTTGATGATGATGTTCTTGTTGTTATGTAGCTTGGTTTGAGGTGCTTATGCTATGGCTTGGATTATGGTTTGAGGATTGGATATGCAAGTGTAAGGTAGAATATAGAGCTTAGGTAGATACCGAGCTCTCGTGTGTAAGTTTGTACCCCCGCGAGTCAAGTAATGCTTTGAGATGAGTAAACAAGTGTTAGATTGTATGTCAAGTGTTTTGTAATGAATTGGAAGTCATTTGGTGGGTCTAAGCATGTTTTATGTATTTATGGTTCAAGTTAAAGGGGCGTTTGGTTTAGTTGTAAATATACCCATTTTGGGTAGTGAACGGGTCAAATGTTAATGGAACATGTTTGATATGTTAAATGAATGATTTCTAGAAGATTTGGTGTAAAACGGAAGTGGTATAAGTAGTTTGATGTCATGAAATGGGTCAAAATGGGTTTTTAGTGGTGAAAACTGCAGATTTGTTCTTGATGGCCTTCTTGACGGCGTCCCCTTTTAATCGTCCAAAATTCTTCTGGCCCGTCAAGGTTTGACGGCGTCACCATTTTCTTGACGGCGTCACAGTTTGTTGGGCAGTTTTCGAAAAATCATATCTTTTAATCCGTAAGTCGAAATGGGTCGTATGACCTATCGTTTTGAAGCTATTTGAGTCTACTTTCATTTAAAAATAGTCTCAAGGTCTGAAAGTTTATAGATTTTTGTCAGTGGTTAAAAGAGTAAGCAGATGTCCGTAAAGGTGAGTCGTTTCCGCGTAAAAGTCAAAGTTTTTAGTATAAGCGGGCACGGGGTGTTACAAATTGGTATCAGAGCTTCGGTTTAAGTGAATTAGGTTTCCACTATAGGGTGCCTAGTCTTAAACCACTCGTAGAAGTGTTAGACATAAGTGTTAGTCGCGCGGAAACTAATTGCTAAGTGTTAGGCGGATTGTTTTTATGCTAGTTGAGCCTATCGATGATAGGTGATATATGTGTGTGATAGTGTTGTTGTGTATGAGATACAAGTCCATGGGGACTTGAGATGCTTAGATGATTAGTCCGTTGAGCACCTCGGTTGGTGCCGGTCATGGTTATGGATTATGTGATGTAAGTCCGTGGAGGACTTGAAATGTTTACATGATTAGATAGTCGTGCACCTTGGTTGGTGTCGGGAGTGTATTGCGATATGTGAATGTATGATAGAGTTAGAGTTATGTATGCGAGTAGCAAGGCTAAGTGGTATTAGAGATAAGTTGATAAGTGAACTATGGTTTATGATGCCTTAGCTATAAGTTGGCTATTGCTTGCGACTAGTTAGAATGATGATGCTTAGACATGGATTGTTTATGCGATGTGATATATGAGCCATAGACTTCATGCCTTGATTTTGATTTTGAATGTTTTAACATTTGTTGGATATGTGTTAAGTGTTATGGTATGATTAATTTTGTGATGATAAGTCTATGGTAAGTTTATTGTATGTTTAAGTTTTATGTGATGTGCTTGAGAGCACGTTTGTGTAGTTAGTATATGAGTGAGATAGATGCATTAGAATGCATATTATGTGTTGACCTAGTTGTGGTCGGTAAAGCTAAAAAGAAAACATTGATATGTAAAGAGAGTTAAGAAGCATGCTAATAAATTGAAAAAGCATAAATGCTTAACAAGATAAAAATGAGGAAGAAGTGAATAGAGAAGTATGTTTATAGCTAGATGTTTTGAGAAGCATGATTTCTTATATGCTAAACTAAATGAGAAAGTTAAAGTGTAAAGTTAAGAAGTGATGAGAATATGTTACATATAAAACACGATAAATTGAAAAAGTACTAGTGATATATGGTATAATATGATGAGTCAAAGTGACGAATAAAATATAGATTGCAGCATTGCGCTAGAAGTCATAAGTGACTTGAAGTATGCTAGATAGAGATGTAAAACATGAATGTGGTCATGTTAGTATATATTGAAATGGTAAGATGAGATTAGTGATAGTGTTATAGAATAAACCTATGTAAGGTTTGTATGCGTACAAGTTGAATAAACTAAATGAAGTGACAGTATGAAGTGAGAATATGGTCAACAAGGGTTGACGGGTAATAGTAAGAGTGTGTTGTAAGAACACGTAGAAATGTGTAAGTTGTAATGAATAAGCATTACATATAAATTGTCTAAATAAAAATGGCACGTAATTAGTGTATGAGTCAACTTGGGGTTGACGGGTGAAAGATAAGTGGCATTGTGGAAATGCGATGATAACAAATGGGCAAGTGTTATATAGAAACTTGTCTAGATGATAGTAAACGTGATAGTAAATGTTGAGATTGCGTAAGGCAATGAAAATTGAATAAATGACAGTGTGTGCCTAATTATAAAAGTGCATGAAAGATAAAATGAGTAGATATGATAAGACAAATATAGCTTGGATCCAATGCTCTAGTTTTGGCATCCTTTGGGATGGCCTAGCTTGCCTTTTATGGCATGATTGTTAGCTTGCCTTCACCGGCATGGTTTGCCTATATCCTTGGCATGATGTTAAGGTGTCTTTATGACACGATGTTAAGGTGTCTTTATGGCACGAAGTTAAGTTGCCTTCTATGGCATGATGTTAGCTTGCCTATGTGGCATGGTTGTAAGCTTGCCTTTGTGGCATGGATGTAAGCTTGCCTTTACGGCATGGTGGTTAGCTTGCCTTATGGCATGGTTGAAAGTTAGTGAGATTGAATCCAAGGCTAGTAAATATAGAAAGTAAAGTATGTACGAGTGTTAGGTCGGAAGCGTATAAGTAGGATGGTTTATGGTTTCTTGATTTAAATGGATTGGGACGCCTTTTCATTTGAATGAAGAAATTGTAAATCACCGAACCATAAATTTGTATTTCTTGATTTACATAGATCGGGACGCCTTTTTATGCAAATGAAGAGTTACAAATAAGTGGGCTTATGTGTAGCCGATGTGACATGAGTACGGATAGTGATATGAGAAAGTAAAAAATTAAAATAAGTTAGACGTCATAAGAAAAGATAAATATGAATAAAACTTATAGCGGCGATAAGGTAATATGTGAAACCTTAAGTTAGACGTCTAAATTGAATTATGTTTTAATTTGATAAGTAAATTTGTGAGCATTTCTAGAATTTGATAAGAAAGTTTGCTTAAGTGTTGTGTGTAAGAAAATTTGAAGGTGCCGTTTGTATAATGCTTTGTGTATTTTAAGATAAGTTGCCGGTTTGTGGCATAGATGCGCATTTTTGTGTTATGTGTTATGTGAGATTGGCCGGTATATGATGTTAAGTGATGGTTAGTGCATGGGCGTATGTTGTGTTTATAGTAATGAAGTTTGACTCATATAGAGTCGAAGTAGTAGATTTTCCATGTGACAAGTAGTCATAGTTGGAAATTTTAGACAAGTTTATGATGAGAAGCGTGTTTTAGTGGATTATGAATTATGATTATGTATAGTGAGTGTAGAATTTTCATGATCATTTAGATCGTTGCAATGATTTAGCTTTGAAAGCATGAGTATAAGAGCATGTATATGTCGTGAAATTAGTTTTGGATAGATTTAGACGAGAGATTTCGGGGACGAAATCTATATAAGGGGGGTAGAATTGTTAGACCCGTTTCCCGGGTGTTGGGACCCCACCCTAGATGAAAGTGGACCAAGACCTCATGTGATTGGTCAGTCAACAAATGTTGTGTTTTAGTCAAACCCGATAGCCAATTAATAGTCAAAGTATGACTATGTAGTCATATAAAATGAGTTGAGTAACTAAAGGGGCCTAAGTTGCCATTGTGAGAAGTATGTTAAAAGTTAGTTGTGGCTTAATTAGAAGGAATGGAACTTGAGTGGCCATTGTTGCCATCATCCCAAACTTGTACCTAACTAGATATCACTAGCTAGTTCTAGACATTTCTCTATTATTCTTGGGACTTTGAGAAGTCCAGTTTTAGTGAGATAAGAAAGGGAGGGAAAAGACTAGTGATGGCTTAGGAGGAAGAAGATGAAGACTCCATGATTATTGTCTTCTTTAGTAATGATCTTACTCAAGTTTTGATTATTGAATGATGATGATGATCGATGATGATGATGATGATGGAAGCTTGTGTTGATGATGATGTTCTTGTTGTTATGTAGCTTGGTTTGAGGTGCTTATGCTATGGCTTGGATTATGGTTTGAGGATTGGATATGCAAGTGTAAGGTAGAATATAGAGCTTAGGTAGATACCGAGCTCTCGTGTGTAAGTTTGTACCCCCGCGAGTCAAGTAATGCTTTGAGATGAGTAAACAAGTGTTAGATTGTATGTCAAGTGTTTTGTAATGAATTGGAAGTCATTTGGTGGGTCTAAGCATGTTTTATGTATTTATGGTTCAAGTTAAAGGGGCGTTTGGTTTAGTTGTAAATATACCCATTTTGGGTAGTGAACGGGTCAAATGTTAATGGAACATGTTTGATATGTTAAATGAATGATTTCTAGAAGATTTGGTGTAAAACGGAAGTGGTATAAGTAGTTTGATGTCATGAAATGGGTCAAAATGGGTTTTTAGTGGTGAAAACTGCAGATTTGTTCTTGATGGCCTTCTTGACGGCGTCCCCTTTTAATCGTCCAAAATTCTTCTGGCCCGTCAAGGTTTGACGGCGTCACAGTTTGTTGGGCAGTTTTCGAAAAATCATATCTTTTAATCCGTAAGTCGAAATGGGTCGTATGACCTATCGTTTTGAAGCTATTTGAGTCTACTTTCATTTAAAAATAGTCTCAAGGTCTGAAAGTTTATATATTTTTGTCAGTGGTTAAAAGAGTAAGCAGATATCCGTAAAGGTGAGTCGTTTCCGCGTAAAAGTCAAAGTTTTTAGTATAAGCGGGCACGGGGTGTAACACCCATCCCTAATAAAATACCCCCTAGACAATTTTCTATTGAAATATGTATATGTCCTTTTACGTCATTTTACATATATATAAATACAGCTACAACTATGTTACCAAACGTTTTTATTGGCTACTGCTCGCTCACTGCTATTGCTAGTTTTACCAAACACAACCTAAGTATTCGTTCCTTTTTGATGGTTTTATATTTTGATTTTTAAGGATTGTAGTTACGTCTTGCATGTGTTGAATTTTGGTCGTTTATTTGACTGTTATGGTGAATTTTGATAATGGATGGAGGTTGTTTTTTTGAAGGTTTCTAATGTTTCGTATCTCATTCATTAAACACCGAACCATATAGTTACACAACCTATCAACTACTTGGCATACAAATACAAACCGGGCTTTATCAAATGATACGACTAACGTGATACATTAACATCATCAAGTATGTTGCAATTCTATGTAAAGCATTTTTAGTAAACTCCTTCTGTGCATCATATTATTATAGAATTTATAATATATGAACGTATGGACAAGTCGTATATCACACAGCGTGGGGAAATGGCCACCCATGGTGTTAGTGGCAATTTTATTAATAACTGGTACTAAAAACCATTCCAAAATACAAGTGAAGCATGAAATTACAATGCACACATAAAAAACATATACAACTACGCACGTTCAACCCTTCGCCATTTTGCCATGAACACCATCACCTTAACATACACCCAATCTTTCAAGCTATCTTGACACTGAAAAAAAGCATGTCTCGCGCGGCGGTTAAAAAGTAAAGCACCAACTACTATCCAAAATACAGTAGGAAAACCAGCGGCCCCTCCAATATAAAACCATCTCTTAAGTTCATCTATGGCTTCACCATCACTCTTACTTTCACCAGGTGTAACTTCAAGTTCTTCATCTCCGGGACAATACTTGGTCAGGGGAGGTCCACATAGTCCAGCATTTCCAATGTACCTTGATGGTTCAAAGGACTGGAGTTGAGTGCTAAATGGAATCCTCCCAGACAAGTTGTTATGCGACACGTCAAGATAACCTAAAAAATTCATCTGAGACATGCTTGATGGCAACCCTCCTAAGAAATTGTTTTTGGATAAATCCAAAGCCACAAGTTCTTTCATTTGACCAATGTCTTTTGGAATCTCTCCACATAGAGCATTGTTTGACAAGTTTAGTAATACTAATCCCTGCAGAATGGTAATTTCATATGGGATTTGTCCTGTGAGACTGTTGGTTGATAAATCAATTGTCTTCACCAATCCCAGGGTTCTACTAAACTCATTTACGTTTCCTTGCCATTCAATCAATATATGGTCAATATAGCTATGGCCAACATAGTAAGACCTGAGTGTAAAAACAGCATTACTGCTATAATGATGTAGATTCTGTTCCGTAGACAATCCTTTTTGAACCATGGAAGTAAGATTATGCACACACGATGGGATTGTTCCATGGAGATTGTTAAATGACAAGTCTAAGATTTGAAGACTTACTAATTGACATATTTGTGAAGGGATGGCTCCGAAAAAGTTGTTTGATGTTAGGCTAAGAGCATACAACCTTGACAAGTTTGTACCAATCCAAACAGGAATATTACCATATAACATGTTGGCCCCCAAGTCCAAAAGGCTTAACTTGGTGCAATTCTTCAAAGACAATGGCAATTCTCCAGAGAAGCTGTTGTTGTATAAAGATAACGTCTCGAGTTGACCCAAACATCCTACATAGGGAGGAATATATCCTGATAGCATGTTGTGGTCTAAATTAAGAACTTCTAGATACGTCAAATTCTTCAAGCAGTCCGGAAGTTTCCCGGTCAATGAGTTACGTGAGAGATCAAGAAATACAAAGTTTTCATAGATTTGGCACAAGAAAGAGATTCCTCCCTGGAATTTGTTTCTGGACAGATGTAAAAAACTTATATGTGGCGGAAAAGTAGGTATTCGACCATAAAAGCTGTTGGAACTCAAATCTACTTTTTTAAGGTTAGGACTTGATAATGATTCTGGTAATTTCCCACTTATGTTGTTGACAGATAGATCCAAACACCTCAATTGAGAAGGGCGCCATTGGTTCCAGAACTCTGTAGGAATTGTTTCTGAAATGCTATTGTTGGAAAGATCAAGATGCCTAAGTTTTTTCATTTTTTGTATCGATTTGGGGAAACGAGGTCCTAGCTTGTTGGAACTGAAATCAATATACTCTACACTCATAGAAAGGTTTGACACATCAGCATTGAAAAGAGCTCCTTCGAGTGAGTTGTATGAAAGATCTAGCAACCAAAGATTTGATTTTCCAATGTTTTCAGAGATAACACCTCTAAGAGAATTGGAAGATAGGTTCAGTCTGTGTAGTGTGGGTAGTTGCCACAATTTCTCACTTATTGTTCCATTTAACTGATTGGAATCTAGGTTCAACTCATTTAGGGATGAAAAGTTTTGAATCTCATCAGACAATGACCCTGTTAATTGGTTATCTGAAGCACCCAAAAAATATAACATATTTGGGGATGCGCATCGAGACAAGTTGTTCAGAAAATCTGAAAGTTTCCCATCAAGCGAGTTCCCATAAACAGAAAAATCCGTAAGCCTATTGCCAACTAATGGACACAACCAACGATACATGGATGAGTTGAGATTGTTGTTATCGAGAATAAGGGTATCAATAGATGAAGAAGAGTTGACAGATGGAGAATATGGATGCATGACTTTTGAGAGGTCACATCCGCTTAAACTTAACGATTCTAGGTTTTGGAGACCTATAATTACATTTACCCAGTTATTTGCTTTGGCCAGAGAAGTTCCATGCATATAAAGGCCAGTTAAAGAAGATAGAGAAGACAACCAATCTAAGTTTTCAACTGCACAACTACCGATGGAATCTAGATCTAGAGTTAGCAAATTGGTGAGGTTTCCAAATTCTCGAGGAATGGTTCCACTGAAATTATTCCAACTAAGGGAAAGCGTTGTTAAATTGGTCATGTTACCAATGGACTTGGGAATGGTTCCAATAAACTCATTTTGAGAAAGGTTAAGATAAGTTAAATGAGTCATGGAGCCAATGAACGTGGGGATTGTTCCATGAAAAGAACAGGAGGACAGATTTAGATGGTTCAAGTAGGTTAAGTTAAGCAATGAAAAGCTAATCTCACCTCCAACACGTGTATAATAGTCGCACATCATGTCAAGCATTGTGACATGACCTGTTTGGTTGTCGCAAGTGACTCCACTCCATGTACAACAATCTTCTTCTTCTTCATGTCTCCATGTAGAGAGCACGCCATCAGGGTCTAGAAGGCGAGCTTTGAAACCAAGAAGAGCTTCTCTCTCATTATCGATGCACGTATTAGTAGTTCCTCCTGCGGCTACAACCATTTTGTCACCAAGGGAAGTGGTTGTCGTGGTATTAAACCATAGTAGAACAAGTGACAAAATAAACAAAACCTGAGTTTGCATAAAGTAAAAGCAAATATTTTCTCTCATAATGTATGTTGAAAATAATTTGTATTGATGTTATTTTATCTGATAAATCAACATATACGCCTCTATGCAACTTTATATAGACTTAGAAAAAGAATAATTGAACGAGAACGGATATTTATTTGTGTGGTGCAGAAATTCATGGAATTAAAATTGAAGTCCCAAACTAGAAGTCTAAAGACTCCAAAGTCTTTGCAATTTGTACTTATTGCACGTTCATCCAACATGATATCTTTTGGTCCTCCAACTGTTATGTGATATATATTTGTGTGGTGATATATATTTGTGTGGTGCATATATTCATGGAAAATATATATTTGTGTGGTGCATATATTCATGGAAAAAAAATTGAAGTCCCAAACTATACGTCAAAAGACTCTAAAGTCTTTGCAATTTGTACTTATTGCATGCATCCAACATGTGATATCTTTTGGTCCTCGAATTGTTATGTGACATAAATATGATTATAAGAGAGCTAGGTGCAATACAATGTTATAAGTGTGTTATAGACACCGCCACATCAACTTTTATTCTATAACATTCCTATAACACACAACCAAAAGCCTCACTCACTCCACTTTTACGTTAAAAAAGTAGGGAAAAAGCCCGATAACTTCCGTTCTATACATAGCGATGGTGCTATAACGCAAGAGGACTGGTGCAGCTAAAACGCAAATGGCGCCGCCATAGGAAACAAAAAAGCTATAACGCGGGATGCTATAACCAATGCAACGTGCTCTTTAAATACTAACAAAATAAATGGACCCAAATAAAGTAACCCATTCATAAGGTAACAAGCTAGATAACATGATATAAAGGACACCTATATAAAATACATATAGTTCCGAGAATGATATATTGATCCATCTACAAATTAACTCAACGAATTCTAAAATTTTCGACTATGTTGATTCAGTAAACTTTAAAGAATAATTCAATTACTACGTACACATATAGGAGTCTCGATAAAAATGGCCAAAAAAAAGCTTAAGTAAATTCAAAATAAATTCCCACTAATATACAAATTACTAACTTACTAACTCGCGAACATCACAGGATAAAAAGGTAAACAATTTAACTAATCGAAAATATACCAAAAAACGACTGTTAATCAATCTAGTAGGCGGAGATTCATGAGTAAAATGTATATGTCTTGGCGAAGTTGTATAGTAATATACTTATAAAAATTGAGTGCTTTGTGTATTATATGTAGTATAGATATCACATGAAGCTTGCCCGCCCATCGGGCGGGTCATGAGGCTAAACATTGGTTTATTTTTCTTTAATCTTTGTATTGTTTCTAATATTAAAAACTTAATGTTTATAAAGCATGGTTTATTTTTATTTAATATTTTGATATGTTTGAATTATATATGTCATTTTTTCAAATCATAATCTGCAATAACAAATATAAATGTAACTTCAAATGTTATTATTTTTTCAAAAAAATTTAATGTTAATAACAATTAAACAAAACAAATTAAATTCTAATAACAAATTTTATTAGAAAAAAAAATTAAATAATAATATTAAATAATGTCAATAGAGTGGTTACAAAAGTATAAGGGTAAAATGATTATTTTACATGCGTAAATACACACAAAAGTCCTAATTCAAAAGTTTGATGATTTAATCACAAAAAAAAAAGATGGTTAAACACAACTAGAAAAATCGGTAAGTTTACTACATTTTTAGGTGATTTTCTTAAATTATTTAGATAATTTATATTATTCGGGTTTTTAATAAAAATAAATGGGGACGAGTAGGCCTTTTAAACATGTCCTAATTAGAAGAATGGTCCAGTTGGTAAATAGAATGGGTCAATTAGAAATTCGGATTTGTAACTCTAACTCCAAAGAAAAGATTTAGAGACATAGAGATGAGTGGATAACTCAAAAGTTTAATACTTTGTTGATACAATGATACTTGATACCACTTGACCCAATTATGAGCTTATTGTAATGTCTTCAAGGATAAATTCATTCATATATGGTTCTTCATTTATAGGTAAATTAATTGGTCATTTATTACCAAAGGGCTTGTGTCCCAATAGTACCTCATGTTGTGTGAATAGCTCCCTAACCAAATGGTTGTGGGTTCAAGTCCTGCTTAGGACATTGTGAGATATAAATATTGTGAGATAGTTAAAATTGCGTTTCAAAAAAATTTGGTCACTTGTTATAATCATAGAGTTAGGAGAATTTGTAAGAACATGAATCAGGAAGATTTATCATTTTCCATAAAAAGAATGTGATTCTAAGAGTAATCTGCATAGGTAAATTAATTGGTCATTTGAATTTCTACTGCATTTGATAAACTATTTAAGCCCATATAAGTTGTTTAGATTCAAGATAAATGATTATGTTTTGTGTTTGCTTTGGCATGGTTTAGCTTTGCATACAAGTTATTAGTTCATTTTGTTTGACTTGAGAATTGGATCTTCCCGGTTCTTACATATTATATATTCGGTGACAAACAATACATGCCTTGGCGCAATTAAATCATTAAACAACTATTTTATACTTTAGTTTAAATGCATAATGATTATTTAATTATATTATTTTGACTACAATACTTAGTTGAATATACATATCAGAACACTCTTTGCATAAAGCTACTTCAAAGTCTTGTATTTCAGATAATTGATAGAAACTCATTTGTTGACATAAATAAATGCCTAAAAAACATTATCAATATTTATTCATATCTCTATGTTTTAATGATCACAAAATGTAAACTCATTAAAACATAAACTTATAAATTAAACAAGTACTTAGTTGTAAATATTCACTTCTACAACTAAAATCACTTAAGGTATGAATGAACTAATGCTTAATGCATTATATGATCAAAGGAACATTTTCTTAAAAACTAGATTTTTTATAAAACATCAAAAACATTTTATATATTTTTGAAAAACATTTTTGGCATTAAATAAAAATGTTTAATCTTTTATAAAAATATGAATTCAAATTTTTAACCAAAATCAGTTAAAATGTTCCAGAAAAACCTTCCCCACAAAAGGACAAAATTGGCCAACGTTCAGTAGGGGCGGCCCCCTTAATTTTACTAGGCGGCCCCCTTAATAATTAAGGGGACCGCCCTCGCTCCAGTAGGCTCCAGCTGTCCAGATTTTTCCCTATAAATACAAGCCTTCTCCTGGATTTTTTTCTCATCCTTTTGCACTAAAACTTTCTGTTGTAGATCTCATTTCATATCTTAAATAAACCTTTGATCATGTAATCTTAAGCATTGGTTTCCAAGTGATCCAAGCTTCCACCATCCAAGTGCAAAAGAAGAATACTTCTATCAATCAAGATTAGAAGTATTACAACTTAGTATCATTTTGTTACTTAAGTTGTGTGTTTAACAAAGTTTGTAAATCATTCATTCATTTGTATGTAAGGTGTGTGTTGTAGATTAGTGTTATGTGTAAGTAGTGAAGATGTTGTATAAGTAGTTGTGGTATAGAAGTTGTGAGGTCAAAATGTAGAAGTCGTGAAGCCGTGGTGTAGAAGTTGTGAAGCCGTAGCTTAGAAGACATGAAGTCCTTGTGTTGAAGTCGTGAAGCCGTAGCATAGAAGTTGTGTAGCGGTCGTGTTGAAGCCGTGAAGTCCTAGTCGTGAAGTCCTAGTGTTGAAGTCGTGAAGCCGTAGCATAGAAGTTGTGTAGCGGTAGTGTTGAAGCCGTGAAGTCCTAGTCGTGAAGTCCTAGTGTTGAAGTCGTGAAGCCGTAGCATATAGGTTGTGTAGCGGTCATGTTGAAGTCGTGAAGTCTTAAGTCATGAAGACATAGTGTTGAAGTCGTGAAGCCGCATCATAGAGGTTGTTAGCGGTCGTGTTGAAGTCGTGAAGAAGTCGTGAAGCCGTTGTGAAGAAGTCGTGAAGAAGTCGTGATTAAGTCGTGTAGAAGTTGTGTTGTGAAGTTGTGAGATTGGTTCTAGCTACGATTAGAACTCGACATTTAGCTTTGTGTCGTTAAACCTATGTAAGCCAAAGTTGTGTACGGTTTTCTCCGCCATAAGGGAGCTTATTGAAGTTGTGAAGAAAACTCTCGAGCAAGGTGTGCTCGGGGAGTGGAGTAGGGCAAGGAAGGTGTCCTTGTAGCCGAACCACTATAAATCTCTCGTGTCTCGGTTAGATCTTTCCATACCTTATTTATTTCTTTACTTGCATCGTCATTACTTTCATACACATAGGCTTATATAATTGCTAGTATTAATTAGAGGTCAACTTCACATAAAGATCAAATTGAAAATCCATTCAAGAAACCAAAACTTTTACAATCAATTTAAAAGAATACATATATAACTAATAATAAGATTTATGTTTTATTTTTCATAACAAACTAGAATCTAAAGTTTTTAAAAGTATAAAACAAAGGTTTCATAATAAAATTAAAATGACGTAAAACTATTCAACCCCCCCCCCTTCTAGTTTTCCACAATTGGTATCAAGAGCCACGTCAATCAAGATTTTTAAAATATACTGTATTTTAAAACTTGAATCGATCTATGGAATTCGAAAAATATCTAGAAGGGAAATCTTTGCTAAAATCACCACTATTTGAAAACTATACTTTTCTTGAATGGAAAAATAAATTTGAAACTTATGTGAAATCAATTGATCTAGATCTTTGGCATGTTATTTCGATTGGTGATTTTGAAAGATAAACAAAAACGGATTTTGAAAGTCAAATTGATTATTTGAAAACAAAACAAAAAAAAAAGGAAATAAATAATAAAGCTAAAATAATTATTTATAAAATCTTGCCGAAAGTCGAATATGAAAGAATATTCTTCTGTAAAACGGCAAATGATATTTGAAAAATTTCTTAAACTTTCATCATGAAAAATGTCAAGCCAAAGATGAGGATTTTGATCTTGTACATGAATTAGTTATCTTAGAAAATTTAATAGATAAACATTTAGATAAAATAGATACATGTGCTACTAGTTCAAATGTTGTTAATGTAGGTATTAACGACGAAGACTACATGAATCAACTCCAAAGTGAACTCAATCCAAAATCATGGAGTGACACAGACGAAGGAGAAGATCATGATCCGTACAAGACATGTTCGGGTCAAGCTACTTCGGTTTAAATAAGATCATCATCTGAGACATTACGAAGAAAAGCTAGGACGTGAGGTAAGTTCTCTATTTAAAATTTCATAAGTAATTACTTCATGCATATTATCTTATTAATGCCTTAGGATATGCTTAGTCTGATAGGTTGCTTTGCCTTTACACTTTAGTTATATTCGTTCTGTGGCTTAATAAACTAGAAACCCTTTAGTTAGTCCCCCTAAGTGTTAGTGAACCAAGCAATCTTCATATTTGGTACTCTTCGATAGGTAAATTTAGGAACTTAATTTCTTCTAAAAAGAGAATGACTACTGGAGAATCTATTGACTAGAAACTCAATTTGACCTAACGGTTAAATTGCTTCTATGTGAGAAGTTGGGTGTGTGTAACCCGTAAAAACGGTCGTGTTTAGCCTGAATTGAGCACCACTAGTAATAGTCTCATACTCATTCTCCAACTTGAATACATTATTTTTCCTAAATATACCTAACGATAGTTTACTACTATGAACTTTGCTTTTCACTAGAGTTTTTTTTTTTTTTTTTTTTTTTTTTTTTTTTTTTTTTTTTTTTTTTTTTCATTCCTAGATGTATGTTATCTTGCATATATAAAATTTCTAGATGTTTACTTGCTCCTATGTGATTTGACTGCATGCCTTTGTAATTATTTGTTTAGTTGTTAAATGCATTGTCATTATAATAGCTTTTGTTTTTCTCCAACTAGTCTGACATGATGTATTTTTGTATTTAGTCATAATACATGCTTAAATGCCATAGGATATGTAGAAAGAGGTAGCATGTGACAATAGACTTAATCAATGCCCTTGAGCATGAAATCTTTCATAAACCACTATTTTTAAACATATAATTAATTGGACTTATTTTTAAATTTGCAAAAACTTCACATTTTGAAAAAATGATTTTTCAAAAGATTATGACACATTTCTAATAAACATGTTTCACCATCCTACCTTTCTTTCAAACTTGTGTCTATAATTACGTGTTTATCAAAAACCAAAGATTGGAAAAATATGTTTTCTTTCCTCATAAAAACATTTTGAAATAAAGCCAAAACTATTTCAGTAATATATTTTTCACATCCACATAAAACCTACTTTCAAGCATTGTTGAATAATGCCAAAAACATTTCTTTAAATCATGCTTGGTGATCTCATATATGTCATATATACTTGTGTATATGACACTTATAAGTGAACTAAATCAAAAATGAAAATTCATGGCTTACTTATTAAAGATCTCACTTGGTACAAGTCTAGAAGTCCATGCTATCACAACTCCCCATTCCCTTGTACATAGATAATCATTAGGATTAATTAACTAGCCTTTTAATCTTCCTAAGTATAATACTATGAATTACATGGTGCTATGTATTATCTACTTGTCTAATATATGTATATACATGTTATATGCTTAATGAGTAGTTTGCATGTTAGATAAAGTTGCTTAAATAAATATGCTTAGCATATATGAGTTATTAAATCCTAAATTGCCTTGAAAGAAGTTGGACTTGCTTGAAACTAAACTCAAAAAAAAACACACAACCTTTTCTACAAATTTATGCCAAAAACCCATTTCCAGTAATCTGGAAGTCAGCAGATGGGCGGCCCCCTTAAATACCCAGGCGGCCCCCTTAAAATTAAGGGGACCGGCCCCTATTTAAGGGGACCGGCCATCTGGAGTGACGGATTACTATTTTCCTTTTCAATTTCCAACCCATTTGATCCTATAATTCCCAAAATTCACAAACACATTTTGTCACAAACCACCCTCCAAAATTTACCTTCCACAATCACATCATCACTACACCATACATACCCATTTGGAGGAGGAAGCTTGACATTTGCCATAACTCAACAAATGATGTTGTTCAAACTCAACCAACACCTAAACCTCATCCTAATGAACCCTTTTCACACACATAACCAATCATCCATATGTCCACCTTCATTCACTCATAATTACCCAAGTTCACAAGTGTCTCCACCACCAAAAGTGTCACCACCACTTCCACCAAATAACAACCACTCTCCATCATCATCACCTTCCACTCAACACTTGAAGTTCATTGAAGAACTCAAGGAAGCCCATGAGCTTAATGCTCTCCTTGCTTTGCACCTTGCTCAAAGCAACTTAAACCCATCACCATCCATATCACCATCATTACCATCATCACCACATCACTTGAGTCAAATTGAGAAACATGTCAACAATTGTCCTTGTTGCATCTTTCTTCAAAGTCAAACCATCATTACCATCATCACCATCCATCTCACCATATCACCATCATCACCACATCACTTGAGTCAAATTGAGAAACATGTCAACAATTGTCCTTGTTGCATCTTTCTCCAAAGTCAAACCATCATTACCATCATCACCATCCATCTCACCATCATTACCATCATCACCACATCACTTGAGTCAAATTGAGAAACATGTCAACAATAGTCCTTGTTGCATCTTTCTCCAAAAACCAAACCATCACCTTAAATGAGCGTCTCACTTGGATTGAGTATCTTCTCACTAGATCTAATCCAACACCACCACTTGAACAACATCAAAACCCTCATTCAACATGGTCAAGTCCAAGCTCTCCACCTCCAATTCCTCCATCAACACTCTCTCCAACATCCATACACCCAAACTTACAACCCCATTAATCTAATTTTTTTTACCCCCTCTTTACCATCATCTATCCAAAATAATCCAAGTTTTCATGTCTCAAGCAAGTCCAATGGATCTCTTAGGCAATTTAAAATTTTCTACTTATTACATGCTATAAGCAAATATGATTGTATGCTTATTTGTCTTAATATATGATTGTTATGCTTATTGCTTGTATACTTGATATCATGATATATATTATATATATATATATATATAATATATATATATATATATATATATATATATATATATATATATATAATATATATATATATATATATATATATGCTTGATGATTAATAACATGCTTATTCCATAATATGTTTTAAATGTATGCATGCGTAATTAACATGTTTATGTCACTATTTAATCATTCTTGATGTACATGATTCAAATGGAGCTTGCTGCAAAAACACCCTAAAAATGATCCTTTTCTGGAAATTTTTCAAATTTGGTCGCCTGGGAAAACATCAGATGGGCGGCCCCCTTAATTCCCTAGGCGGTCCCCTTAATTTTAAGGGGCCCGGCCTACAATAAGGGACCGGCCATCTGGGCAGTAAAATTTACTGTTTTCTTTTGCATCTTGCGACCCCTTTTATCTAGCCCAAACCTTACCTAAATCAACCATTACCTCCATCAAACATCCATTTTCATTCACCATGCTATCACCAAAATCATCTCTAAGACACCAAAACTCCATCACCACCACCTCAATGTTAATCCCCAAGTGCACCAAATGCACCATCCAAAACACCCTTTCATCCATCAATAACCACACCAACTCACACCTTTCATCACCACCATCAAGAGCATCAACTCCACCTCCTACTCAAGAACCTCAATTCACCCAACTTGTCATTTCCATATCACCAATAACACCTCTTGATGCTCATTTCTCATCATCACCAATACCACCACATCCACAACCAAACCATCATCTTTGGTCTTAGAGATGAGATACACTACATGTTTTCATCCCTTGAACACATGCTTAACAACCAACCTCCACCACAACCTCCATCATTTTCACCCACTACACTACCACCACCTTCATTCTCACCAAATTAAGCATATGCAATGCTTAATCAAAAATAATTTTTCAAACCATTTTGTGTGCAAGCCCCATGGAAGATCATGTACTCCTAGAATGATTATGTAGATTGCATTACTTACTAGCTAATGTAGGATTGAATATAATCTTGGATGGTTGTGTATTTATACACAACATTTTTAATGAATGTCTTTATATGTATGCTTATTTTTGCTATATATATGCTTGTGCTTCTAATATTTTTCTTGCAAGTATTCCATATATCGATTCCTTGGTGCCCTCAAACGAGGGGGAGCACACATCAAGGGGGAGTTCTCGTCCCGACAAATTTTGTCTCAAAAACTTGTCGGCATAACCTTTTTGATTCTACAAAAAGGGGGAGAAGTGAATATAAACTCACTAAATACTTGTCCAAAAATAACTTTTTGGATTTAATGAGTTTAGGTTTTGTAATCATCAAAAAGGGGGAGATTGTTGACATAAATAAATGCCTAAAAAACATTATCAATATTTATTCACATCTCTATGTTTTGATGATCACAAAATGTAAACTCATTAAAACATAAACTTATAAATTAAACAAGTACTTATTTGTAAATATTCACTTCTACAACTAAAATCATTTAAGGTATGAATGAACTAATGCTTAATGCATTATATGATCAAAGGAACATTTTCTTAAAAACTAGATTTTTTATAAAACATCAAAAACATTTTATATATTTTTGAAAAACATTTTTGGCATTAAATAAAAATGTTTAATCTTTTATAAAAATATGAATTCAAATTTTTAACCAAAATCAGTTAAAATGTTCCAGAAAAACCTTCCCCACAAAAGGACAAAATTGGCCAACGTTCAGTAGGGGCGGCCCCCTTAATTTTACTAGGCGGCCCCCTTAATAATTAAGGGGACCGCCCTCGCTCCAGTAGGCTCCAGCTGTCCAGATTTTTTCCTATAAATACAAGCCTTCTCCTGGATTTTTTTCTCATCCTTTTGCACTAAAACTTTCTGTTGTAGATCTCATTTCATATCTTAAATAAACCTTTGATCATGTAATCTTAAGCATTGGTTTCCAAGTGATCCAAGCTTCCACCATCCAAGTGCAAAAGAAGAATACTTCTATCAATCAAGATTAGAAGTATTACAACTTAGTATCATTTTGTTACTTAAGTTGTGTGTTTAACAAAGTTTGTAAATCATTCATTCATTTGTATGTAAGGTGTGTGTTGTAGATTAGTGTTATGTGTAAGTAGTGAAGATGTTGTATAAGTAGTTGTGGTATAGAAGTTGTGAGGTCAAAATGTAGAAGTCGTGAAGCCGTGGTGTAGAAGTTGTGAAGCCGTAGCTTAGAAGACATGAAGTCCTTGTATTGAAGTCGTGAAGCCGTAGCATAGAAGTTGTGTAGCGGTCATGTTGAAGCCGTGAAGTCCTAGTCGTGAAGTCCTAGTGTTGAAGTCGTGAAGCCGTAGCATAGAAGTTGTGTAGCGGTAGTGTTGAAGCCGTGAAGTCCTAGTCGTGAAGTCCTAGTGTTGAAGTCGTGAAGCCGTAGCATAGAGGTTGTGTAGCGGTCATGTTGAAGTCGTGAAGTCTTAAGTCATGAAGACATAGTGTTGAAGTCGTGAAGCCGCATCATAGAGGTTGTATAGCGGTCGTGTTGAAGTCGTGAAGAAGTCGTGAAGCCGTTGTGAAGAGTGTGAAGAAGTCGTGATTAAGTCGTGTAGAAGTTGTGTTGTGAAGTTGTGAGATTGGTTCTAGCTACGATTAGAACTCGACATTTAGCTTTATGTCGTTAAACCTGATGTAAGCCAAAGTTGTGTACGGTTTTCTCCGCCATAAGGGAGCTTATTGAAGTTGTGAAGAAAACTCTCGAGCAAGGTGTGCTCGGGGAGTGGAGTAGGGCAAGGAAGGTGTCCTTGTAGCCGAACCACTATAAATCTCTCGTGTCTCGGTTAGATCTTTCCATACCTTATTTATTTCTTTACTTGCATCGTCATTACTTTCATACACATAGGCTTATATAATTGCTAGTATTAATTAGAGGTCAACTTCACATAAAGATCAAATTGAAAATCCATTCAAGAAACCAAAACTTTTACAATCAATTTAAAAGAATACATATATAACTAATAATAAGATTTATGTTTTATTTTTCATAACAAACTAGAATCTAAAGTTTTTAAAAGTATAAAACAAAGGTTTCATAATAAAATTAAAATGACGTAAAACTATTCAACCCCCCATTCTAGTTTTCCACATCATTGATGCAATATGTCTAGTCAATTTGAAGTAGATGGTCCCAGATTATAGTTTTATTTTTTCGTTGTTCAAAAATCCAAAAAATAAACTTCTCATGTTTTGTTGAAAATGATTAAGAAATAAAGTTAAAAGTCCCAAATTAGAACTTAGAAGACTTGAAAGTCTTTACAACTTGTAGTTATCAGACATCTTTTCTATCTTGTGATACTTTTCCTCCTTAATACGTGTGATATAAATCAAAGGTAAGCTAATGAGCCCGAATGCTAAACCAAAACCAAGACTAAAAGATGAAAACTTTAAGTAGTCTTGAAGCAGGGTCATCGATTCGGTTATCGGGTTGTTCGGTTCGATTAATTTGGTTAAATCTTTTTGGTAAAACTGAACCGAAAACCGAATTTGAATTCGGTTTGATTTTCGGATTGAACCGAATAACCCTAATTGCATCATTTATATTTTCTAAAAAGTTAAATTATATAGATTTTAATGGAAAAAAGGTCAAGCATAAAAATTGTTTTAATTTATACTAGGAAAAAACATTAATTGCCTTTTTATTTATATAAATGTATAAAGAAAATAATATATTTATACGAATTTGGTTTTCAATACGGTTCAGTTTTCATATTGGCAAAACCATATCTGAACTGAAAATTAGTTCGGTTCTAACAAATTCGGTTCAGTTTTCGGTTCATGTGGATATGACCCGATTTGTGAACAGCCCTATCTTGAAGACTCAAAACAAAACATAATTAGTTCATGAGCAAATGTCCCAAAACTCACAAAAAAGAAAGAAAAAAAATACAACTCGAGTTAAATTCAATCATGATCAAAATTTTGGACACCAACAATAATACGCAATTTCACCAAAGTAGGAGGCGGGGAAAGGTGCAGTTGATCAAAACCTTGGATATACCTTCATTAACAACTTGATCTTGGAATGCACTTTTTTTGTGTCATTCATTTACAACTTTACTTTATGCAATCACTATTTTACTCGAGTTTCAAGTTAAAAAATAAAATGTAAATATAGATTTCTAACCCAAATCACATTATATAACGAAGAGAAAAAAACATGATTTTCATTAATCTGTTTGATATAAATCCATTCATTCACTAATTCAAACATTTAATCAAACACCTGAGATCTACAATCTTTAACAACGTATAAACATATTCGACGTTATTTCTTTCGGTTGTTTGAATATTCGAGTAACTTTTCACTTTGTATAATTAAAAAGTTAATTAAAGATTTTTTCTACAAGGATTTTAAGCTCATAATAATGATCGACTTGTTATTGGTGGTTGGTAACTTTGTTCAAAATCTTAGAGTATTTACTATGTGAGGTTTAATAATATGTTTATAATTGTTGAAAAGGTTTATGTTTCATTTTAACCATAGCAGATCATCATTTCAGTTTTATGTGGCATGCAAAAGGTTCTAAACCTTTATACCTCTTCATAGTCTAAATATATTTAATTCATGTGTTATGTGAAATAATTACAAAGCTTTAAAATATTTGTAATATAGTGGAAATAAGTTTATTAATTTAAAAGGTTCATAAAAAATGATGTGGCATAAAAGAATTAATTTTTAAAGCTTTATACACTCTTAATAAGTAGTAGAGATAAAAAGTAAACTTGTTTTATTTTGTGAAAAAGTTTATGAAGAATCAAATTTAACGATCTCAAATTTGACGTTAGGATACTCGTAAGTCTTATCAACTTGTATTTACTAGACATCCTTTTCTATTTTGGAAATTTATTGATGAGTTTGAAAATCTCTTATTGCTTTGATTTTTTTAAAGAAATTATGCATAGACGCTTGACTAAAGTCTAAACATTTGAAAAAACCATAGTTTGACTAATTGCTACTACAAGTCTCAATATTTTAAAAAGCCATAGAAACAGAGTGATGCTGGAATATTTGCTCGACAACTTAAAGTGGACGGTCCCATATTGATTTCTTATCTTTTCTTTTTTCCAAAAGTATCAAAAATAAAGTTGTCCTATTTTGTGGAAAATATGACTGAAGACTGAAGTCAATGATCGCAAAATAGACATTAAGAAACTCGTGAGTCTTACGAACTTGTATTTATCAAACATCTTTTATTTATATTGTGATATTTTTTGAGGAGATAGGAAATTTCTTGTTGCTTTTGAACTAGTTTTAACCTCGTGCATACAAGGTTGTTAAAAAAGATTTTTCTGTAAATTTATATAAAGTATGATATAAGATCATTTGAGGACAAAACATTTCTTAGATACAAAGGGACAAATCCTAACCTTCCATTCATTTTGATCTAAAGGTTGAGATTAAACTTATTATTTACACTACAGGGGTATTTTTGTCCATATATAAACTATATTTTTCATAACAACTCATTCAAAACACACACAAAACCTGTGTTTTTTACCTCCCCCTCTTTCCTCTCCATTATAGCAATTTCCTTCATCCCTAATTTTTTTCCGTCAATTCATTAATCGATCATCTAATTACGCTAACATTAAGTTGTTGTGCATCACGTATTTTCTTCTGATCTATTGATCGATCATCTAATTTAGTTACTTATAGTGATGCATTCGAGATCCAGGTCAGATTCAATGTATTCGAAAAACAAATCCGTCACCGGAGGAGTTGACCGGAGATCCGATCGTTGGAGGAGGTGATAGTATTTCTGTTACCATTCGGTTTAGGCCGTTAAGGTAGTTTAATTAGTTAAAATTGAATGAATTTGTGTTATGTTAGGGTTTCATTATAATGTGATTATGTTTAACTAAATTGAATGAATTAGCATTGTTCGGAGGTTTTTGTGTTTATATGCGTAATCTGAAGCTTATTTGTTCATTATTGTGTAAATTTGCGTTAACTGTCATTGTAAACTGTTAATTTTGTGTAATTTGATGTATACTCATTCGTTAATTGTGTATTTAGCGTTAATATTCGGTTTAAACAGTTAATTTGTGTATACTGATGCTTAATCGATCGTTAAGTGTGTAATTAGAATTACGCTTCGGGTGTACGGAAAATTACTAAAACTCAGAATTCTGCTACTGCTTCGGCTTTGGTTTAGTTCTTCAGCCTCTTAATTACACACTTAAAACTCAACACTGGTGTACGGAAAATCACTAAAACTCTGCATTTTACTTTAATAAATTGTTTTCTGTATAACACAACACATTAACAAGTTTAGTAAATAACTCTTAAGCCATAAACCACAACAGATTTAGCATATTTGAATATTGGATGGTTATATTCTCATGTGTAAATACTCCGTACTAGCTAAACCATGATTAAGTTTATCATTAACATATCCATGTGGGTAGTGCACACATAAAGTTAACTGGTTATCAATGTGCCTTTAACAAACTTTGCTTGTGGAATTCTTATTAAACAATAAACATACCAGAATCCATTAGTGTAAAGTGTGATTATACTTCAGAAAGTATTTCAAAGTTTGTGAAAATTGGTCAAATGATGCTAACTACATCTTTCTTGTTAATTTATAATTTGGATAAGGGGGAATAGTGACAACTATTCTTTAGAATCAGCTGGTTGGTGCGGATATCGCATAAATAACCATGTATTTCTTTAGAATCTTTCTTGTTTAAATGTTGATTTTCTCTGGATACAGGTCGGAGCATTGGGTTATGCTATAATTACAACCAGAACGGCGGGCTTGGACTGGCAAATGAGATCCTTGCGAGTTCTACCTATATTTCTTTTGCCTGCTTTATCATCGGCTTTGTACTGGGCACTTTTTAGCTTCACAAGAATGCGTAAGTTCCCAAAACTCTGGCAGACATTAATGAAGAAAACTGTTGCTTTGCTATAGCATATAAAGACTTTTTCCACGTCACTTTTTAGGAAGCTTTTTAAACTATCGTCTTAGTGGTAAATACTTAGTTTTTATGGATTTTGTTTTACTTTCCTCTCTAGGCGATAGCAGGGATCAGAAAACTGTAGACAGGCTTCGGGCTCAAAGGCAAGCAAAAATTGATGAACTTAAAGAGCGAACCAATTATTATATTACTCAGCAACTCATTCAGGTAAACTTAGAACTGCTTATTGCCTCATCACTCTTGTTACTAAATTGTGCCATGCATCATTCCTGACAGTTACAATATTTTTATAAACTTATTTATGATTACAAAAAATTAATCCTATAATAGTTACATAATTTGTTTAACAAATTGTTAATTAGGAGGTATGTGTATTTATTAAAATTTAAAACACACTTTTGGCAACCTTTAACCCGTTTAACCCGTTCTTAAAGGTTGTCCATCTATTTATTTAACTCGGTTTACCTGTAGAGAAGAAAAAATAAACCATAATAACCTATGAGTAATTGAATGGGTTCAAAATTAACCCTTTTTTTTCTTTCAGAAATACGACCCTGATACAGCAGCCAAAGCAGCAGCATCTGTACTTGCATCAAAGTTGGGTGCAGATTCAGGGCTTAAAGTCCATCTAGGAGATGAGTTTCAGCAGCATAGTCCTACAGGGAAGAGTCATGATGTTGACCCAGTGACATCTACTGGTCTGAGGAAACGAAATACATCAGAAGCTGCTTCTAAGGGAGGAAATGACATGGAAATGATTAGTATGATACTAAATTACCCCTAGATGGATACTAAATTTAACTAGTAAAAACATTTCCAAGTTGATTTGTAGCTAATTTTTATGGTCATACTTAAGTTATATGATTAGTATGATATAAGCTATTACTGAGTTTTATGTTGGTGCACTGAAATTATGTTGAGTTTTGCGGACTACATGTGTAAATAACTTTGTTAGCTCGTATCGTGATATCACCTGTGATATCACATGTGATATCACATATCACATGTGATACCACATTGTGATATATCACATATCACCGGTGATATCACAGGATATCACCGATGATATCACATGTAATATCACATATCACATGTGATATCACATATTACCCATGAGATATCTAATAGTCCATTACTTTTGTACATTGCTCATTTCTTGAAACTTTGATATGTTGTAGATTACTTATGGGTCGGTGATCAAGTTGATGCACGAAAAGACGAAATTCCGACTACACTCACATGATGTGCCATATGGATCTGGCAGCGGGCAGCAATCTGTTACTGGTTTTCCAAACGTAGACGATGCTAATAGTTACTGGGTATGTCCATGTTTTCATTTCAATTTTTACGCATTATAACATAATTTGCATGCTGTTATTTCTGATCTTTTACTTACAATTGTAAACTACTGCATTCTTATTGTAAACTTTGTTTTCAGGAAGAATTGGATAAAAATATATGCACATTAGCTGCTGTTCTTGAGGATGGAAAATCATTGGCCGAAGAAGATGCAGCCCTTCTGCACTGTGCATCAAGGGAAATGAAGGTTCTTTTGTCTGTATTTGACTCGAGGTTAGATTTGCTATCTTTTCAGTTTTAAAGTTGTATTCTATCGGTTAAACCAATCTAAATTCTGACATGTTTATATACGTTTTGCTTACATTTAGAACTTTTATGGGTGTTTGGATATTTTCAGCCGACATAAACTGGATCCTTCAGTTGTAATGAATAGCATGGGAGTCGCCCTTGAGTGGCTGCAAATATATAGGCCCAAGATAGATAATATCTTGAAGCGTTATGCCATGAGTCAGGAGTCGAAGGCTGTGCAAATGGTAGTGTCAGAGAGCAGCAGCACCACTCAAGTTGAAGAGTAAAAAGGAAACTCACTTATTCGGGAACGACAAAGGAAAGAAGAGTAAAAAGGGCAAAGGTAAAAAGAAATGACAGGATCAGATGATGAACTGTGATCACATACTGCAAGATTTTGATACGTAAAGATCATTTTCTTATGAGTTCACGAATCTTAGTAATGTGTTTGGTCTAGTAGAAGATATATGTTACTGTTCTAATTCTATCTAGAGTCGTTCTTGAGACCTCTATGTTACTATGATCGTTAAAGTTTTAATCGATCTTGGCGTTTTGTATATCTTTATGCTTGAATCGGCAACCTTGGTAAATTACGGATATGATCATACTATTGCATGTGGGCTGGTTTGCGTTGCTGGTTATCAACGTTTTGCATGAATATGATTATACTATTTTCTTAACACCAACTGTAATGAAGTTTTTTATTGTTACAATATCTGATAAATGACCCACGAACGTACTTCAAAACAGTGTCTTCTAAAACTCTCTTATCATTTTCTTAGTGAAAGATTGAGGCAAACATGTTTCAGAAAGAATTGGGAGCTATCACAGGTGATAGCACATGTGATATCAATTGTGATATCACTGGTGATAGCACTGGTGATATCAATTGTGATATCACTAGTGATAGCACCTGTGATATCACATATCACAGGTGATATCACATATCACAGGTGATATCACAGGTGATATATCACATGTGATATCTGAAGAAGCTCAAACACCTGTGAGTGTGATATCACATATCATATGTGATATCACATGTGATACAGAATAAGATATCACCTGTGATACAGAATAACTTATTAGGTATCAATGATACAAAATAAGATATTAGGTATCACCTATGATACATACCAAATATTAGGTATCACCTGTGATACAAAATAAGATATTAGGTATCACCTGTGATACAAAATAAGATATTAGGCAAATAGACCTACCATGTGTTTTAAGCTACATTTGTAACACCAGCTATGGTGTCTTGTTCAACTTTTAGCCCTTGCATTCAAGATAACCAAATATGAGTGAATAAAAATTACGAATCCGGAACTTAGAATTGCCCATATTATATAAGCAAATTCACTTCATTGATTCAAAAGTTAGTACACCGGGCAACTTTAACAACATAGACACATACCTATATTAAACAAACAAGTTGGTCGTGTTTCAGTTTACATTTAAAAAAACAACATAACACTTGACAGAAGTAACAAGACTCTTCTATACAACTCGTTTATTCCACTTTTCTTTTATTCATCCATTTCATTATCATCTTCAACCTCCTCGATCTTCATCCTCTTCACAGCCTCGAGCTTTTTTTTTTTTTTTTTTTTTTTTTTTTTTTTACAAAAAAGCATTGTTGAATTTGAATTAAATTGATTGATTTTGTGATTTTAGGAGTGAGAGAGAAAATAAGTGGGTTGAAGTCATTTCAAGGGAGCCTCGAGCTGTTATTTATCATAATTTCTTGGTGAGTACTTTTTATGATTTTTGTTCTTTTTATCGAGTGTATGTACTTGAATTGGATAGTTTGATTTGTGATGGTATAGATGTGGAATTATATAACATTTTTTTTTTTTTTTTTTTTTTTTTTAAAGTATGTAAGTTAAACAATACTTGTTCTAAATTTCATGCTGCAATTGGATAGTTGAACAAGACGCCATAGCTGGTGTCACAAATGTAGCTCAAAACACATGGTAGGTCTATTTGCCTAATATCTTATTTTGTATCACAGGTGATACCTAATATTTGATATGTATCACAGCCTAATATCTTATTTTGTATCACAGGTTTGGGGTTCGAGCCTAGGCTCACTCTGGGCTTCCCAACTTCCCAGTTTTTGTTTTTGCAAATTTTTTTTTATGAAACTTATTAATAAGCTAAAAATGAACAACTTTTGTGAAAACAAAATTTTTATAACTTGAGAATTAAGTTGGAAAAGGCAAAATAAACAAACAGTTAACATATTAGTTATCACCTGTGATACAGAATGACTTATTAGGTATCACATGTGATACAAAATAAGATATTAGGTATCATCTGTGATACATACCAAGTATTAGGTATCACTTGTGATACAAAATGAGATATTAGGTATCACCTGTGATACAAAATAAGTTGTTATGTTGTTAAGATTGCTTTTAAGCACTTAAATCATTAATTTAGTATTTTTAATATTATTCTTAGTCCAAAACTGTTTTTAATTCATTAAAAACAAAATAAAGTATAATATCACAAATGATAAATCAATGAGTAAGTTAGCGGTAACGCGTTGCGGCAGAGCCAGTTTAGTTATGGCATTCATTCTCGATTACTTTCGGCATTCAGTTAGATTTGTCATGTTTTAAGCAAATATTATTCTTGTTGTATCCTGTTTGAACAAACAACGACAGAACGGAATACTACCAATTCACTCTACAAATTGCATCTTAGTGTAATAATATAATCCTCATAAGAGCTTAATTGTGTTAAAACTTGATACATATACCATGTGCATATATTAAAAAAAACATACATGCAAATTGCATAAATGTATTACAGTTATGGAGTGTATATGTGTGATATCACAGGTGATATCACCGGTGATATCCCATGTGATATCACCGGCGATATCCCATGTGAAGAAGCTCAAACACCTGTGATATCATGTGTGATATGATATCACGTGTGATATCACAGGTGATAGTGTATATGTGTGATATCACAGGTGATATCATCGGTAATATCCCATGTGAAGAAGCTCAAACACGTGTGATATCACGGGTGATATCACAGGTGATTATCACCGGTGATAGCACAGGTGATTATCACCGGTGATAGCACAGGTGCTCACCTGTGCTATCACCGGTGATAGCACCTGTCATATCACCGGTGATAGCACCTGTCATATCACATGTAATAAAACATGATTTGAGTCATCTTTCATATCACATGTAACAAAACAGAAAGGGCACAATTCAAGCAAGCATTATATGATGATCAAAATTAACATCCCATTATCCTTCTTGTACTTTTTTCACAACACATAAGTGGAACCAACAGAATGTAAGTACTATGTGTCAGTCCAGCATATCATAAGCCTGATGGAATATCATTCTTCTATGAAGCAACAGAATACAGGCGTACTTCACTAGCATAGACAATGGCAACTTTAAGAGACATGTTTACAGCAACAGCCAACCAGTATGGTATGAGTTTGACCCATTTACAATATTTACTTTACCTTGGCACGAACTTGGGATCCGCTACCGGAAACCTTTCACCCTCTGCTGGTAGTGGATAATAATCCAATGAAGAAGGTTCCATTGGGTCAATTTGCTTACTTAAATTCTCGAGCTGCTCATCAGAAAAAAGTTGGCGGAGAACAGCTCCACCAGTGTTTGAGGCAACTCCAACAAGCCACTTGTCATCAAGGCGATGACTATACACCCCAAACCGTGCATCATCAATCCTTGTGGTGCTCAATAGTTTATAGCGAGTGTTGACCCCAAAGATGTCACCTATATACAACCTTTGGAGATTAGGCAATAGACTATAAGAATATACTCAGCAATTGGTCCATTTTCTATAAGATCACGCACAAATGAAGAAATTTATAATAATCTAAAATTTACGCCTTCCCGGGTTGAGTAGCTCGGGCTGCAAGAAATGCGGCGATACTATCTGTGGTCCCCGTACACACAACACAACCATCACGAAAACCTGCCCAGAAATACAACATTTTACTTAGTTTATAGAGGTTATTTAAAGCAAATTCCAAAAGAGAGCACTTAAAGTTTACCAAGTTTTGCTCTTATGTCCTCTTTGAGGGTACTGATTATGGTTCCTGGAGCTTGGATGGTTGGTAGAATGTATGAATAGGGCTGCGATTTCAGCCATGGTGGATATGCCTCGAGTTCGGGATCATAACCAACCTATGCAAGAAAATTGAAGAATTTTTTCATAGAATCAGTTACAGAACATTCACCTAAGGTATACAGTCAAGCAAACTACTTTTCATTTTGGACTTCAGTTTTGACACAGTATTAGGTTATTCATGTATTGGAAAGTAACATATACATTATAGCGGATACGAAAAAATAGAGATATTTCTGTTCTAGATTTGCACTGCAACCCATGTCAAGAAGCTCAAGTAGTCTGTTTGACATCAAAAAGTCAAACCCATTCATATAAACTGCATAATTATACATTTTAAGGTCAAGCATACTAATTTTTATTATGAAATTCAACTATGATGCTTAGTTTTTATTTATATTTTCTCTAAAAATCTAAACCTAAAGTTAAGGTTACAAAATCCAACGAAAAGGAAAACTATTTGCTATATTGGTATTAGAGTCCAATTGCAGATTTCAAAAATTGTTCATTTGACCTCAAAAGTCAAACTGTGCATTGAGACAATAGAATCATACCTTTAACGCGTTATTGTAGTCAGACACTCCAATCTTACCATGAAGAAGCCATAAAAACCAATCAGCTTGATGCATTAGTACTGCAGACTCTTTACTTGAATCACTTGAGGACCACCATGAAACAAGCTTGCATAAGGTCGAAGAATCAGAGCATACTGTGTGGTTTGAAGGAGCAATGGATTTTACAATAGGTAAAGCATCAGGACAACTTTCATTGTAGAGTAAAGGTCTTGCTAAAGCTTCTCCTGTCTTGCTGCAAATGTGAAGAAAAAATGGCATAGTCTGACTTTTGATATCATGTGTGATATGATATCACGTGTGATATCACAGGTGATAGTGTATATGTGTGATATCACAGGTGATATCATCGGTAATATCCCATGTGAAGAAGCTCAAACGCGTGTGATATCACGGGTGATATCACGTGTGATATCACGGGTGATATCACGTGTGATATCACAGGTGATATCATGATATCACAGGTGATAGCACAGGTGATATCACCGGTGATAGCACAGGTGCTCACCTGTGCTATCACCGGTGATAGCACCTGTCATATCACCGGTGATAGCACCTGTCATATCACATGTAATAAAACATGATTTGAGTCATCTTTCATATCACATGTAACAAAACAGAAAGGGCACAATTCAAGCAAGCATTATATGATAACCAAAATTAACATCCACCATCAGCCACAGATGCAGCTTCTGAAGGCTGGTACTCTTTGCTCTTACACAATGATATGTTAAATCTCATCTCAGGGTTCTCCTCTAAATCTTCCAAGAACTGTTCATACTCATTGTTCATTTTCGCTTCATCAACTCTACCTCTTGTAGCACTTATATCAACCTCCATGTTAAGAGACTTTAGCTTCCAAGATCGAGGTTTTCCACGCTTCTTGAGTTTTTTCTCCTCGTAACTCTTCTTTACCAAAATCACTTCTGGAAGCACTAACCCTTTGTACTTATCAAGTTCCATATCATTACTGTTAGCAGAATACAAGTCGTAACCAAGAGCATAATCACCCACATTTAGAATATGGCCTAAATGTGTCTTTACATAAAACATGGTATCATTCTTACCAAAATCGGATACACGAGCGACTTGAACCTCAGCCAAAACATACTTAGAACCACCAACATTAACTTCAGCAGAAGGTACGACATCCACATCCAAAACTATATATTAAACCAGTTGCTTAGAGGTAAGTAGTGATTTGAAAGACGCCCTCCAATATTGCTCAACATCAAGGTAACAAATACCTTGCCTGCAGTTATACAACATCTTAGCTAACACTTTCTATAATCCAAAATGGCAGTAAAAATATCCAGCAAAAGTACCTGATCTAGTAAAACTGTGAGGGTGTTTGGGATTACTTATTAGGAGTGTGTGAGCTTTTGAAATACTTGGATAAGAAATAGGAATAAGCAACTGTCTAACTTAAGGGGTGCTTGGGATCGCGATTTCAAAACAATTTATGCATTTTCAAAATTACGTTTTGTTAATTACCTATCTCTAAAAGGTAATCAGATTATTTATTCCAAAAGCACCCCAAACACCCTCTAATTCAAAACTAATAAGCAAATCCCAAACCAAAAACCCAATAAACGGCTAAACAATTTCAATAAGCAAACATAAACACCCTCTAATACAGTGACATCACAAACATAACCAGATATATTTATTTATAGTATATATAGCAATCAAATACTTATATAAGACAAATGTTTTTATCTATTAATATACAAACATGACACACCCCTCTCACCTAATCGTCACAAACAGTCCAACATCAATTTCCATTTATAGTTAAACATGTATACTAACAAATTCAATTACATCAATAATAACGAACCTGAGCCTCAGCAAAACTGCCTTTCGCGCCAACACCATCCGCCGTAATCAACAAAGACGGAAACGGCTCACCAATTACATGTGATATCACCGGTGATATCACAATATCACATGTGATATCACAGGTGATATGTGATATCACATGTGATATTGATACTAATTTGAAATATTAAAGGCTAAACACACACCATGTTATCCATGATATCCAGTAAGAATATTAAACACACACCATACAGTCTGTGATACAAAATAACATCATTTCACATGTGGTTTTAAACACACACCATACAGTCTGTGGATATCACATGATATCCAGTAAGAATATTAAACACACAACATACAGTCTGTCCAGTAAGAATATTAGTACGCCTTCGGCAAAGCCGAAGGCGTCTTAGCCGCATATAACTTCTTCAATAAATGCTTCTAATGTGTTTGTTAACTCTTAAAACCTAATTTCTAGTGCGTTTTTCTTCACAAAATCACTATACACATCAATTATTCATTCTAAAATCATAATATCTTCACAAAATCACTATAAACATCAATTATTCAATCTAAAATCATAATATCTTCACAAAATCACTATAAACATCAATTATTCATTCTAGGGTTTCGGTATACCTGAAATTGGATTGTTGACTGCTGTTTCCTTCATCCTTTTCGCCGGAGATTCCATTTTGTCTGATCGATTGGTGAAATGCGTGTAGATCCGGCGTTTTTTACCATAATTTTGATCGGTTTTTGTTGTGAGTAGTGTGTGTTTTTAGTGGATAGAAATTATGAGATGAAAATGAGCGGTTAGTGTTTGTGTTTTGTTTTGAATTTACGAAATTACCCCTCCGTGTATTTTTTTAATAGCAATTGGTATGATCTAAGCCATTGATTAAATTTGATTAAATTTAAATCAATGGATGTGGTTTGTCCCTTGGTATGTGAGTGTTTTATGGTTTGTAGAATAACTCAACTCATAAAGTATTTGTATTTATATATAGCTATAATACCCTTGCACGGTCAAGTTTTATGTATACTTTTCAATTATGTATTAATATCACTTAATAGTTTGTATAGATTTTTGCTGGACGTACGATTTCACTTTGTTTAACTGTCATGATGTTGAGTTTAATGTTCAAATTTAAGAATTGTTATCATATTCTAGACACTATGCATGTTTAATAGCACGTAATGACCCTTGAAAAACTATGCGACGTTGCTATATGTTAGGGGTGATCAAAAAATCTGAGAAACCGATGAACCGAGCCGATCTGCTTAATCCGAAACCGCAGATAACTGAAGAAACCGAAACCGAGAAAACCCGAAACCGGAAAAACACGCTTATCACGGTTCGGTTTCTTTTTTAACTTTCAGTTATCCGCGGTTAACCGAACCATGCCATTCATAAAAATGTACAAATATTAACTAATCATTTAGTTCATTTAATTGAATTTTAAATACTCCAATAGAGAATCATATTACTTGAAACATATATAACTGATACAATGCAACTTTGTTCATGCTATTAATTAAAAGAACGAATTTGCTACATTACTAAACATTTCACTACACTAAAAGATGATCTCCCGGGTATTTCATCACAGTAGTTCTATGTTTGTCAAGACTTCTACCGTTCTGACTTCTGTCATCGCTTGACTGCATTAAAAAGGAAGAAATTGATTGGGTATAACACGTGCACAGGATGTCTTCCCAGTACCTGATTTTCAAGCAAGAAACAAAAAATATGAAGGACAGTAGTTTTAGGCTATCAATTAAGATAGCTTTAATAATGATAAACTAGAGTTCATTTGAGATGGAAATTGAGTTATAATCAAACAAACTCTTACTGCATCCTCATTACCTGCTCAAAAGCGCAACATGCAGTACAAAATGTTTCTAAAAGTTGTGATTAACAAAGAGCAAATAAGTTGTTAGGCAAAAAGTGATTAATAGGGTGACAACTTATTCTGAGAAGGACAACGACAAATTAAGCTAAACCTTAGTTTCAAGGGAACTGGGATCTGAACAGTCAATATTCAGTAAAGGGTAATCAGGACAAAAAGAAATCAGGGCACAGACTTGATCTATAGCATGTTTTTGCATAGTAACATTTAAAAGAGACAATGGCAACTACAAGATACCTCAAATTCTGCTGGTTTGGAGAAGTTTTTGTTATCAGTATTCAAACCATGTAGAAGAAACATTGGTTTTCCAGATCCCTTGTATTGATTATTAAGGACTTCTGTAATTTCATCAGTATAATACACCATGTCAACCATGTATGTTTCCTGCAAGGTATAGATTGTAGACATTAACAAACGAAGATAGATACTACAATGAGGAGTGATCTAGTGCCACACACTAGTTATGCGAGTGGGCTTACTTTAAAGTGAGATAATGCCTTTATTTCCCCCATCCAAACAACATACTCAACAGGTAATCTGGGAGCAAAAAGGATTGATTTCCCGGTATTTATATCCTACGCAATCATTAGTTAATAACTCAATCATACACCCTGATATAAAATCAACGTAAAAGCAAGTGAAAACAGACCAATCTCTATGATTTATCAGGACTGCGTGACTACACGTATTAGTGGGAAATAACTATCTTTAATTTTACCAATGTCAATCACACTCGTAATATAAATTACTGGAGGACATTGCAAAAGGTATAATAACCAGCTAATACTACTACTGTCGTGTAGCCAAATATAGAGACAGCCCCCCAAGAAATGCTTAATTGAAGCCTCTGTTTATTCAAATTTCAGCTTAAAGAGCTAGCGAGAATCATTGGTTCATCCCATTTAAGTGGTAGTCAGTTAACATGGATCTACAATAAAATAAATTGGATAATACTACAAGTAACTGAACTTCTCATACTTCACTTGCTGACGGTTTATGGCCGCTTAACTAATTAAATGATACATAACTATTCATAACCTCTCATAAACTTTATTGGCTGTCAAAGATTACACTTGTGAATTTAAAAGTCACAAACTCCAACTTATATAGATTAATCCCTCTAGCATATCACAGATGCAGTTTTCATTTACGGTTCAAAAAAAAAAAGATGCAGTTTTCATTTTGTGTCTTAGGCTCAATTGAAACATATATAAAGCTGCTGATGATAGGTCAATAAAAACTTTTTAATTGGTCAAACCAGATATGATTGTGCTATAGCCTATAGGGACAACCTTCAGCTACTTAGTTCACTAACCTAAGCATAATGAAAAAGGCAAGAAATATCGTTAACATGCTTTCACATCTTCGTTTGTAAGTAACCTCAAATCAATGAATAGTGACACTTTGTCCACAACTCACAATTTCCTCACATTAGATACTATCACCAAAGCAAACATCATTAACAACCTTTTACAGCTCCAACTTGTAAGTACCTCAAAATACCTCGAAAATTATGAAATTTTTCCACAAATCACAAAAGCACTTGAATCAAATAGTATCACCAAATCAAACAAGCTACTTACTTGGATGAGATGAAGAGGTAATGAAACGAAGCAACCTTCAACACGATATCAACTACTTACACTACACAATCAACAGATGCATATTTTCAAATTGCAGACCTTTTTAGCCAATTATCATCTTTGGTATCTCTAGGATCATTGGCAGAATTAGCAGATGCATGGACTTTAATGATATGACTGGCTATACTCTGCATAGAATAACCAAATGTTGCTCAAGAATAGCATGTTGTGAAGTTCAGGATACCAACTTTAATATTCTTAATTACCTTGTCTTGGCTAAACATCCTAATATCTTTCACAATGAAGATCAGGTCAAATCTTGAAAGAATTGTAGTCTGTAGATCAATGTTATCTTGTGCAGTCTGAAATGTAGGGATGATGTTAGATGATGAAAATGTCTATAATTGAAAAGAAGTGTACTTAGTGGCAAATTTATGTACCTTAAGATCATCATAACGCCCTGAAGGAGGGTTTGCAACTGCAAGCACGGCGGTTCTAGAATTGAGAACAGTTGTTATTCCTGCTTTTGCTATGGATATTGTTTGCTGTTCCATGGCTTCATGTATAGCAACCCTAATAACACATTTGTAATTATGTCAGAATTTCCATGACAACATAGAAGAAAAGAGAACATATTGGTTTAACCTAACCTGTCCTCTGGTCTCATTTTGTCGAATTCATCTATGCAGACAACACCTCCATCGGCCAAAACCATGGCTCCTCCTTCTAGATAGAACTCAAGCTGAACAATACACAAATTCCAGATCAATATTATATTGCAGTATAAGTGACCTGATCTGTTCAAAAATATTTCCAAGGAAAAAATATACTTACAGCGCTGTTATCGCGAATGACAGACGCTGTAAGCCCAGCAGCAGATGAACCTTTACCTGAAGTATATACAGCTACAGGAGCTGTCTTCTCAACAAATTTAAGAAACTGCACAAAATGTCATTTGCATAAGGTCATTAAATTAAAGCTTTAGCAAAGAAAGAGTAGCTATTTAAGATTACCTTCCCAGAATAAAAGAGTAAACTGACCTGTGATTTTGCAGTGGATGGGTCTCCCAAGAGCAAAACATTAATGTCACCTCTCAATCTTACACCATCAGGCAAAGTCTGTACAAATAGAGAACATGAGCTACCAAATGATTTTGTGCACGCAATAATGTATTAAAATGAGGTTGACATTATACCTTTCTCGATCCTCCAAATAGGAGACAAGGCACTGCTTTTTTGACATTCTCATGGCCAAAAATAAATGGAGCAATCTTGGAGCATATATTTTCATACACAATGCCTTCTGATGCAAACTTTTTGAATTCTTCAATCTGAAAACAGAATTGACAATGAGAATCAATACAAAACTTTATGTGGACTCTGTATGCTGGGTCCCCTCACTATGTCATAACTCAAGTACCAAGAAAAAAAGGAAACACTAAAAGAAATAAGGTCCAGTCACCTCTTCTGTAGTTTCAATTTAAGAGAAGCAAGACAACACATGTGAGCAGTGTGAAGAAATAGCACTTTCTTCAGCTTATCTGCTTATTGTGTTTACCTTAAATAGCTAATAAACCCTTTTTAGTGTCTGGATGCGGAAACAACTAATTCTTATCTGCTTATTTTAGCCTCGAAGTTTCTTATTTTACTTGCTTATTATAAAAAGAATAAGCTATTTTCAGAAAAAAGAAAAGGAAAAAAAAATCTGGTTTTATAATTATCACATTGTTATACAGAATATTTTCTGCATTGGTTTTTTATTATCCGCTTCTGCTTATAAGCAAATTAAACAAGCAATCGCAAACACCCACACGGCATTCATCAAACAAATCAATATCCTAAACACTAACTTTAATGATCACAAACAACATTAACAACAGCAAAATCCAACTTTTTTATATATTAAAAAAAATAATAATAAAATAAAAAAAATACCCAGCTTCAAGAAGTAATGAAATACCAGGCCACTTAGCCCTTAAAGCAACTTGCACATTTTTGGGTCTTTGTATCTCAGCACTACACAAACACCCACAAATAATCACCATCAAGAACATTACCCAAAACCCAGATCGGATCCGGGTCTCCATTGCTCTAATCTTTCTTTATTCTTTTATAAAAAAGATTCAAACTTTGATCAAATTTTCACAAGATTGTTAAGAAATAATGAAGACCCATTAAAAAGATTTGATTTTTATTTGGTGGATTTGAATTTGGATCAGGATTTTGGGGTTTTTGGGATGGGATTTTTTTGTTGGGATAGAAATGAAGGAAAGGGTGATGGATGAGATTATAAATGGGCAAAATAGTCATTTAACAGGAATGACGGGATTTGATGAGAAATAACGGGGCGTTGACCAACGGAAAACGGGTCAATCGGCCTCAAAAACTTGGAAAAGGGACGCACGACAACGAAATTGCTCAGTTTGGGGACCTGTGATGTTTTTGGGAAAGTTTAGGACCAAAGGTGTATTTTTGTCTAAAAACAAATAGAGTAAACTCCAAAATACATCCCTGTGGTTTACCCCATTTCGCATCATACATCCATTTTGAAAAAGTTGCAACATACACATCCTCCGTTAGTAAAAGTTAACCAATATATATCCTCCGTTAGTAAAAGTTAACCAATATACATCCACGAGGACGAACGGTGCAAATTTTGTGTCGTTAACTTGGACGCGTGGCAGTTAAGTAAGGGTATTTCTGTCATTTTATTGTTCCATCTACTTCACCCTTCTTCTTCTACAAATCCAGATCCAGAAACACAAATCCAAATCCACAAATCCAAATCCAGAAACATCACCATCTCCATAACAATAATTCTTGCCCAGTATCTTAAAAAAAAACTATACAACAATAAATCTTCACTTTTTTTAATGATATACGTTAAAACCAAAAACCCAACAAAATTGTACAACAATCATCTTCACTTTATTTTTTCCCCAATATCTTAAAACAAATATATAACACAAACATCACACAAATCACAAGAAAATACACTGTTTCTTGTGTTTCTCACTAGAAACCACGACAAACGACTCTTGTTTCTTTTGTTTTTTCTAATCTCATACTAAAACAACCACAAAGAAATTTGTTGCTTTCTTCCACACGAATTACAAACCAACTTTTCTTGTATATATTCCAAAATCGAACAAACAAAGCACCCCTTTTAGTTTTTCTTTTCGAAACGAATCAAAATAGCATTGTTTGGTATTCGATTTGTAATCTTGAAAAAGAATTAACTTTCGAATCTTGCGGGTTATGTGGTTTGTGTTTGTGGTTTGTGTTTTTGGATTTGTGGTTTGGATTTATGGTTTGGATTTGTGTTTTTGGATTTGTGGTATTCGATTTGTGTTTGTGGTTTGTGGTTTGGATTTGTGTTTCTGGATTTGTGTTTGTGTTTTTGTGTTTCTGGATTTGGATTTGTGTTTCTGGATTTGGATTTGTGTTTTTGTTTTTGGATTTGTGTTTCTGGATCTGGATTTGTGGATTTGGATTTGTGTTTGTGTTTGTGTTTGTGGATTTGTGTTTCTGGATCTGGATTTGTAGAAGAAAAGGGGTGAAGTAGATGGAACAATAAAATGACAGAAATACCCTTACTTAACCGCCACGTGTCCAAGTTAACGACACAAAATTTGCACCGTTCGTCCTCGTGGATGTATATTGGTTAACTTTTACTAACGGAGGATGTATATTGGTTAACTTTTACTAACGGAGGATGTGTATGTTGCAACTTTTTCGAGAGGGATGTATGGTGCGAAATAGGGTAAACCACAGGGATGTATTTTGGAGTTTACTCAAACAAATATTTTCTCTCTCATAATGTATGATGTATATATATTTGTATTGATGTTATTTTATGTGATAAATTAACATTATATAGGCTTAGAAAAATGAAATGTCTTTGGTCTTCCTCAAATAATGGCAGTTGCCTCCTAGAGACTAGGTCAATATGTTTTGGAGGCAGCTAGACTAAGTCAACATATTTTGGAGGCAGGTATCAATAATCGTGTGGCGCAAAAAATACTTGGATGAAACTCATGGAAAAAAGATCAACTTGTCAAGTCTTTGCAATTTGTACTTATTGCATGTTCATCCAATATGTGATATCTTTTGATTTTCGAATTGTTATGTGATATAAGTATAAATATAAGAGAGCTACGTGCAATACAATGTTATAAGCATGCAATACCTCCGGCCTTTTATCTTATAACACACAACTAAAAAAACACTCTCTCTAATAATATTTTTATAACACACAACCAAAAATCCCACTCACTCCATTTTTACATTCAAAAATAAATAAATAAATAAATAAAAACTGAAGCGTTCTACACATGGCGATGGTGCTATAACACAAGGGGGCCGGTGGAACTAAAACGCACATCGCGCCGCTATATGAAACAAAAAAGCTATAACGTGGGGTGCTATATAAATGAAAGTACAAGTTACTGTGAGATGTAAATGAATACACGAGATTGTACATAAATGAACGACTCATGTAATTTTCATAATGAGTTTAAATAAGGATATCCAGAAAAGTGATATATATATATATATATATATATATATATATATATATATATATATATATATATAGGGGAGCTTTATTTTCAGAACCCTCTTAAGTGCGGGAACTGCGAGAACCCTCCTAAACCAATGAAATTTTTTTAAATATTAAAAATTATTATTAATTCAAAAGGGTATTATAGTAAAATACAATTTTTATATTCTATTTGAATTTTTTTTTATAAATCCGGATTTTTAAATATTCCAAAAATTTCGGATTTTTTTTTTTTTTTTTTTAGGCTAGCATGGTTCCAGATATTACAGGTGCATATATGTTTTTTCTTATAAAAGATGAGGTGCATGTATGTTTTTTAATATGTTTCTAGTATGTAATTGTTAACATTTTTTTTATCAACCTCTTAATATTTTTGCCTAACCATTATTATTTTTGAAAGTTTGATACACAAATCAAATAAACATTTATAAAATAAAAAACAAGATTCATAAATTTATATGTTACATTTCATTTAATTACAAATACAACAAAACACACATGAAATAATCGCATCTTTTTATAAATTGCAAATTATCTTCATGTATAAATATGTTCATCAACTTCTAGGTCTTCAATGATCATCATCTTCAATAATCTGAAAGAATAATACACAAAAACAATTAAACCACAAACAAATAGAAAACGAAATTTAATCACAACTAGGATAACACATGCATGTTCATAGAAAACATGTATGTTTTTTTACCATACACCTTCATAAACATAATGTCTAAAGATGCATGTTCATAGAAAACATGTATGTTTTTACCATACACCTTAATAAAGCTAATAGATAAACATGCATGTTCATAGAAAACATGTCTGTTTTTTACCATACACCTTCATAAACATACTGCCTAAACATAAATGTTCATAGAAAACATGTATGTTTTCTAATGTCAAACAAAAGATAAACAAATGCAACACAGATTTCTAATGTCAAACAAAAGATAAACAAAAAAAATATAAAAAATTAAAAATTTTACAATAGATCCACACAATGACACAAACCCATAACAAGACTGTATCAACAACAAGAGTACGACATGAATTTAATGACACAAACCGATAACATATATGTTTCCAGATAAAAACACAAACATGAAGATCACCCATCAGTATGCTCTTCACATTCAAACCGAAAAGAAAATAAAAAAATAGAACCTTACCATGATTTACATCCAGATCGAAACAATCCAAACCAAACCCGAATAACCGAAACCCAATTCATCCAATATCTTTTGGTTCGGTCGATTTTTTGGATGGAACCAAATAACTGACACTCATAGTTACAACAAACCGCTTACTTCAAGATCCAAATTAAAAAATAAAAATCAATTTAAAAAACTATTGTAAAGAAAAGATCAGGATATAAGTTATCTAAAGAATGGAGTAAAAACAAAAAAAGATTTACCTACCTAATAGCAAATCTGAAAAGAATTATTTAGAAAGATATACCTAATTGTCTTTATGTCCAGCCACAATATCTATGCCAACATTTGCAATCATCAGTACTATCATTATACAAATTTGGTGATGTGAGGGGAAACAAAAGATATACGAATCCCACTGCCCCAGCCACAAATGCCAAACTCACCATCCCTGCAATTTTTTGTTAAAATATAAGTTAACAATATTAAATACGGGTCCATCGGTGCTACATCAAAGTGTTACTAACAATTGATGACTGGGTTAATAAAACGCATTTTGTTACCTGTTCTACGTGAAAAGAATGCAGGAAGCCCCATGAAATTGCAAAACATATGTGTTTAGAAGCATTCAAGTTCTTCACTTGCTCATATCTGAAAAGAATTATTTATTGAATTTTTAAAAAAATAGCAAATCATGCTGTAAAAGAGTCGCACAATAAAACCTGTAAAAAGCTTGTTCCATCAGGCAGAAGGATTTGTAAAGGCTTTACATCACTGCGATCAACACCACCTCCACAGGTCGGGTGATGCAACCGCCACTATCGGACAAAACGGAAGGTTGGGATGTCAGTTTGACACATCGAAGGTTTGTGGTATCGATTTAACGGATCAAAGAGGGTGAGGGTGTCGATTGGAAGGCTGTAGGTATTTTGGTAATGGAGCGGCTAGGGTTTTTTGGTGATGGAGGCCAGAGAAATAAAGAAGAAGTGATTTATGAATTTAAAACTTCTCCGGATCCTATTAAAATGTGATAGTTTTGGACGGTTTTAAAAAAAAAATAATTGTGATATCCCTTAATTACCCTTACACTAGTTACATCAACTAGCATGATCTTTTGATTATTTACATAAATGGAACATTCAATTTTGACCATTGATCAACTAATCTAACTGTCTTAGATGGGTTCTCGCAGTTCTCGCACTTAACAGGGTTCTGAAAATAAAGTATATATATATATATACTAGACGTCAAGGGCCGCCCGTTGGGCGGGCATGACTTGTAATTTTATTTTGTAAGTTGTACTTATTATGAAATCATTTTTAGGAAGCTCGACGTGTGGGCATGATTTGTAAGCTTAGTTTCGATGACTTTATTTATTATGGAATTATGTTGTAATAATTTTTTTGCAAATTTCGATGACTTTATTTATTATGAAATTATTTTGTAAGGAATATTTTGTAGGGGTAACCGACGTTGGGAAGATGGGGGGTCATGTTTTGTATTTGGTGTATAGTTAATATAGTGTATAGATTAATATAGTGTACAGTTTATGATAGTAATTACTATTTGTTAAGGTCTTTTATTGCATTTACTTAATTTTTTTGTTAAATCCAATTTATTGACATTACAACATTTTGATTGTGTAACATTTAGAAATGCATGCAAGTTCTATAGCATACTAATTACTAAGCTATGCCTATAGTCTTGGTGTGGCATCTTTTAATTTTCTTAAATGTAATTGATTGCATCCTGTCCAGAACAATCATAACTGGATTATCGATAACACAAGAACCACAAGAACAAACTTCCATCTTCCAAAATATCTGTGATCGAGAAAAAAAAAGGTGAATGATACTATCTTGATCTCATATATGCATTCACATGTTGGTAACCTTTGTTAATCGATTTACTTAGTGAAAGAATAAAACCCAACTCGTTTGATTGTCTACATGTATTTTATTTATGTTTATATTTAAGTTAATAATCTGTAGGTGCATGTGTGGATCTTTGCTGTTTGCCTTATGATCTAACTAACTTGATTAAGTATTTAATGTAGGACCTGTTGATTACCTATATTAAGAATGTAGAGAAAAAAAAATTGCTGGTAGGATCATGTTTTCGGGTAGATCTTCATGAAACCTGTCTGTTATAGGGTGTTGTGGCTATAGAACATAGATGGTAAGGAAAATACTGTTGCCAGGCAAATGGGTTTTTGGTAAATCTTCATGAAATATGTTTGTTATAGATTGTTTGGGTCGTTGATTATGGGGGTTGTAAGTTGTTGGGATTTCATGTTTGATGTTATTTTTGTCGATATCAAACTAATCATTTTGTGAATATGTTTTTTTCCGGAATGGGTGTATTTGGGTCCGTATTGGTTAAAAACGTTGTCGTGTCTTACGGTTTCCGGTGTTGTTATCGTTGATACTACGTGTGTTTCTTGTCATACCTCCACATTGTCGTACAGTGTGGCCAAATAGGGTAGTCTAAGGCCTGAGATATATAGATGTTATGGGCTGTGCACATTACGATGTTTGATGCGTATGTTTTAGTAGTCATTGAAGATAGTCTATCTCGTTGTCTGAATTAGTAATTGTTCTAAGGGCCGTGTGTGTTACCTTTAATAATGAATGTCAATGCTTTCCAATCGTTGTACTGATACTCTATGGTTGAAAGCAGGGAAATGGATCAACAATTTATGGTTCGCCTCAATCAAGAAACAAATCCGGAATACCAGGTTTGTATGCTGGACTACTTGTAAATATGGAATTGCAAGTGATTTTGTTATTCCCTGAATGTATAACTTTTTAATTGTAACATGTGTTATTAGCATTATAAGTGACTTAAGTTTTGCATTTATAGAGGTTGCCTACGGTATTTGGTGAGAGATTTTATGAAGACGAAGAGTACATATTTCTTATCGGGAACAATAGATCCAGGTATATATTTTTGATAAGGCTTATGGATGGTGATTTGCAAGTTCACGGAGATGAGTGGAGAAAGTTTGTAGAGGATAACATCCCGCCCTCAATCAAAACGCTACATTTTGTGAAGGAGGCATTGGGTACTTTCTACGTTACTGGATACAACGTGGACGGTACCGAAGGTCCTGGTTATGAAGGTCTTGCTGTGAGGAATAGAGATGTGAGGTGCTTGTCTATATTCCGTGATGGAGGACAGGTACGTTTCCCGGATTTACCGCCCTATATACATGGTTTTTAGTTTACATAGATGTAAACATATTATGAAATATCGACGAAATTTTACATTGTTTGTAATATATTTAGTTTAGATTATGGTTAATATGCAAGCAACTGTCGACGTGAAACGATCACGGTAAAAATAGTGTTATAACGCGTAAACAGAGGAAGATATTTTAAAAACGTTATAATACGTAAGCAGAGGAGAATATGCATGTTTGTTATAAAGTAAATCGAGTTACAGCCGTGTTTAATTATGTCTATTTTAATAGTTGGTATTAAGTTTATTTTAGAGCGAACGATGGTTAATATGCAAAGGTGTTTAATGTGAATACATGGAATCTATATTTGCGAAGTGTGTCTGTATGTGTTTGTAATAAAAAAAGGATACAATGCTTAAACAGAGAAAAGGTGGGTGGATCCTGTGAATGGTTGGACTTTTATGTGTGGCTGTTTTGAATAAATGGTATTTGTATTTCATAAGATTTTAATAGGTGCTTGACAGTGGTAAAGTATTCGTTTGTGGCTATATGTTTGGGTTTGATATGCTGTTAAAAAAGGCAAAATAAATGGTATAAAACTACCACATCGAAAATCTGATATAATGAATATAAATTAAGCCTGTTAGTAAGTAGATATCCGCACAACGTTGGTACACTTTGTGGCTGTTGTTGATGCGTGGGATTTTAAAATTATCCAAGTAAATGTTATAAAATAATTGTATCACATCTGGGATTTATGCATCTAAATGAAAATTGAAATCAAGTAGATATGTGTACGGAAAAATGTTTCCACACATTTTGAATGTAATTTACATGTATTCTGTTCATGCGCTCTTTTTTCATGCTGAAAGTGCAGGTTCTTCCAGGAGATTTTTTACAAAACTTATGGAACGACACATTGACAGTTCATGCCAATGGTGTTAGTGCTGTGGTGAACAATGAAAGGGTGCAGCTGGACGTAAACAGTGTAGTGAGGCATAACCGGTTGTTTGGTGGGGCTTGGGATAAGCTTGTTGCTGATTTTGCAATCGAAATTGGTCAGCCGATGGTGTTCACTAATTTAGGTGATTATCAGTTGAATCTTGCACTTTTCCGACACAATGGTACCTGTGTGTATCCGGAGACTGTCCGGCCAACATTGCTGAGGGTGCTCGGGCGTGAGATACCAGGCTATGCAATGGAAGGTTTGAACACTTTCACCCGTGAATCTTTTTTAGAAATACATTGACTAATATTGCCTTGGTAAACATATTTTTAGAGGAAATAGACCACCATACGTATTATAACGATTAACCTGGTGTTTGTAAATGTAATCTTAGATGAGAGAGCTCACCACAGATGTAGCTGGCGAGGACACACGCATCATAACGATGAGAACCATGTGTTTTATGTTATGCTTGATGGGACGGTGCTGGAGTTTTACCACGTGGTAAGTAATTGAGGGATACAGTAATAATGAAATTTGTATAAATCTAATTTTGATTGATTATAATTTGTCAAATCTTGTTAATCCACAATGTCTGAACAAATTATATATTTTCAACAGTCTGTACCAAAGAATTTCTCCGCCGATCATGAAATGCACAGATATAGGGCTGCGATTCTTATGCACGCTGATGAGAGGTTCATTGTGAAGGTTGCCACGGTCAACGACTCGCAAAGGCCGAATAGGCAACTTGCAGTCAAGTTGAACGGGAATTTCAAGGCGTTTGCAGACATTTGTGGTTTAAGGCATGGGAGGTTACTTCGTTTTAAGTTGGTGAACACCATTGTGGACGCTGTAGTGGATGAAAACAATGAGATTCCGGTATTTCATGTGTGTTAACTTTGCAGTTGGTTGTGGTGGGCGTAAGTACATTTGATGTTGATTCATATCTGGTTTGTGACATTTGAATAGACAAACACGTACGTGTTTGGGTGACTATGGCAGTAGCGCTGTAACTCCAAACACAACACACGTAATCACTGGTGTGTGGCTATTTTGTTTTATGTTTATATGTGCTGAATACACTATGTATGGTAACTGCAGTAACATTTCTGACAGCATCAACTCAATATGCTGTAATTTTGTAAATGGTAAAAATGCTCGTTTTATCAACACATGTTGTTTTCTTTAATTTGTCTTATACTTTACATGGAGCAAGTTAGTTTAATCGCTTAGAATGTATATGTGTAACTGCTAAGATGCGACAACAAACAGATAGGCATTGTTAATGAGAGGTTAGTAACGTACCTGTTTAACGGAAAACTGTATAATTTAACAACAATCTTTAGATGCAAAACAATGCTTCTTTATACACCACGTTCGTCGTTGATTTTGAGTATTGCCCATCGTCATCACAACAAAGGATCTTCAAACCTTTTTTGTTCTTGACGCGAGATACTGCCACATAAAGCTGGCCATGTGAGAACACTGGTCGTTGGAGAAACAGCCCAACTTGCGTCAATGTTTGGCCTTGACTTTTATTAATGGTCATAGCGAAGCACGGTGATACTGGGAATTGCCTTCGATTAAATTTAAAAGGGATTTTGGTTTCTGATGGACTTAATACCATACGTGGTATAGCACAAACAGTACCAACACTTCCGCCTGATATAATTTTAGCCTCAATTATATTAGTACCGAGTCTGCGAACTTGTAGCCTTGTTCCATTGCATAATCCAGCTGTTTGATCAATGTTTCTCATGCACATAACAGGGGTGCCTATTTTCAGAGTCAATGAATGACGTGGGAGTCCGGCTATCTTAATGCTGTTAAGAAATTCACACGTGTATAATTCTGGATTGAAAGTCGTGTCTTCATCAGCAATACCAATTGAGTCGGAACTTAGATAGGTTGTTGGATCTCCATCGAGTAGTTTAAGCATCCTGTCGTTGATCATATCCACAAGTTCATGAGTTGGGGCGAGGATGGCCCTTTCTTGAAAATAGGACGGACTGTAAAGGTTCTTGAGCAAATCTGGGTAAGTTTCTTCTATTATAGTACCAACATGATCTTCTGAATCCGGGATGAGCATACCGTCCGCGAATTCAACTGTGGATTCTTTGTTTTCTTTACCTCCGATTGTTCCATTTCCAATTGACAGTATCCAGTCCGCAAAGTCTTGGATTTCTTTACGCTCGGAATTATTTTTACTTGTTCCGAGCCTCATGTTGATGTTCAGTCGTAGTACCGTACAATGCTCCCACAGGTATGAAGAGTTTATTGATGCATGTACGATTTGTTGTCTTGAACCATTCGTGATGACTGGAAGGATTTGGCGAAAGTCACCTCCAAATAAAACCACTTTTCCTCCAAACACTTGTCCAGATGGTGTTGATAGGTCCGGCCTACATATGTCTCTTAGTGTCCTATCGAATGCTTCGTAACAATGTCTATGTGTCATTGGAGCTTCATCCCATATGATTAGTTTGCATGCCCTTATAAGCTCAGCAAGTTCACTATCTGCTGGGATGTAGCACATAGAATCATCGACCACATTGATGGGAATTGCAAATCGAGAATGCGCCGTTCTTCCCCCCTCCAACAAAAGCGCGGCTATACCGCTTGATGCGACATTTAAAACTATACCTCCTTTCGATCTAATTGCTGCGGACAAGGTCTTGTAAAGATACGTTTTACCTGTGCCCCCGTATCCGTATACGAAGAACATGCCTCCTTTTTTTTCGTTGACAGCGTCCATTAAAGTATTATATATATCTCTCTGTTCGTTTGTTAGCGTACCAAAGAGCTTGGTATGTTGTTCACGTGACTCATCTTTGTTGTATTTTAACTCATCCGATATGAGTCTATTGTAATGTGCCATAACCAACATTTCGTTTGGGAAAGGCATGTTTGGGATGTTCCGCAAACTTTTATTGTTACAAAGCAGCATGTGTTCGATATATGTAAGACATATGTTCTTTCTTTGCTCGTCTGAAAGTTCCAAATCTGAAAAAATTAAATGCGCATTTGTTAGTTTAATTGTAAAACACAAACTGATAGACATATATTATTTTTCACATGCCTGTAACTTTGTAATAACAGCCCAACACACACACACACATTTGGATGGTTAATTAGCGAGCATTACTGTGAGGTAGTATTTTTTTTTTGTGTGTGTTCATTTCGATTTATTAGTTTTATAAATAAAAGTTCCATTCCAAAGGCACTAAAACACTCATTCTAATAACAGTATTTGGCCCTTTTTTTTGTGAACGTTTTGGGAAATATGGGAGGGTTCGAACTGGTTTATGGAATATTAAGGCAATATCCCAGTGTTATACGTTTGATGTTGCTGCCTGTTTGTTATGGTACTGATGAATAAGTGGTTTAGGTATGTTTTTTGTGAACCAAAAATTTAATTATGTATAATGTCATTAGACTTCAGGATATGTGTGTGTAAACTATGTGTATTTGTTGTGCTGTAAAATGTAGTTGTTTGTGATGCATTTATAAAGAATTATAATGATATCAGTTAGACAACCGAGTAGGTATTAAGAGATTGTATTACAGTGAAAATTTCATACCTGGATCATTTCTTTTTATTCGTTCCGCGTGTAGTACGTCAGTAGCCATGACCTCCCACGTCTTCTCGTAAACAAATTCTGGTCGAGCCATGCAATCTGTTAGGATAAGAATGACATAAAATTTTCGTAGGTAGTTTCCGGTTCCCCATAGGCTGGCTTCTAACAACCCGTCAATGTATTCTTTATCGTCTTCCAATAGTCCTCGTGCCTGGCATGCCTCTTTGTATGTGTTGTATGTAACACCTTCAAATTTTTTAAAATCGATCCAATCTCGTGCGCCCGGGACCTTGTTAATAAGGACTCGCAGGTAGAACAGTTCACCGGTTGATGGTGATACATGATGCACACGCCCAATTGACGTGCCTTTTTGTCTTTTAACCCAAACTCTATCCTCTTGTTTCCATACATAGTGTTGTGGAAATTCGTGGTAAAGTAAAGTCCTCGCTTCTACATCAGTCTCATTTGTTTTCATCCACTGTACGAATTTTGTGTCATTTATGGATGCCTTATCCAACGTACAGTCAATGCTTTCCGAAGCATCAAATACGACCGAATGCTCGCCTTCTAAATGAAACGGCAATCGTTCAACCGGAGGGAATCTGTAATGTATGTCAAATTTGTAAATCCTCCATGCTGCTTCACAAGCCGAAAGATATCGACAGTCGTAGTAATCACTGACTTCGTCTATCTCCTGGTCTTCTACCGCCGCCGTAGCCCTATCTGGACCCTTGTTTATGTATTTGAAAAGGTATTTTATAGAACCCATTTGGTTGCACCACTCCACGTTAATATGTGATTGGTACCGCCTCAACAACCCCGGGTTGTAAGGGACCACGTATCCGTTGTGTAATTCTGAACCACTTTTAGTCACTGTACAACCGTCGTTCCTCCTCTTATAAAGTGCATAACCGTTCTCGTCTATGATTGTTGAATCATTAAACTCTTTGGGGAATTTCTTTGTACATTTGTTTTTAACCGTGCATGGACAAGTAGGGCGCTGTGGGCCACATGGTCCATGCATCATATGATCGGTAACGATCTGGTATAGTTCAGGATCTTCCTTTTTATCAGGTATTTCCGCCGAAATAAAACGATTGATTTGGCGAGTTGTCTTGATTTTATCACGTTCTTCCAGAAAAAGCAGAATATGAGCATGTGGCAGCCCTCTTTTTTGAAACTCGACAGTATAAACAGCTGTAATAGGTTGATAGTGTTAAGCATGACATACAATTAACTAATAACGGATTCAATTACTTTGTATTTGTTAATAAATGTATAATGATTGTACCTGCTTTCAAATGTCCAAAATAATGCCGGTCTTTAAAATCCCTCATTAAAGAGTCCAGTTTGTGTTTAAAGACTCTTGTTATGGCGTCCGGTCTGTCTTCAGGCTTTAGCCCCCTTTTTGCGACAAAACGTGCAATTTCCGGCCAGTTTGGGTTGCACGTGAATGTTATAAATAGGTCAGGATATCCGTAAACCTTGCATATTGTCATGGCATCCAAATAATTTTGCATCATGTATCTTGGACTTCCAGTGAATGACGACGGTAAAATAACCTTTTTCCCTCGTAACATGACCCCGGAGTCTTCCTGCTCTGCCAATTTCGCAAGTTTAGAATATGTTTCACTTCTCAAATCCTTCTGCTGATTTTTAATAAACGACATTCTTTCTGATTCTACCATAGTGTATGCGTCAACAATAAATTGTTGGCATAGTCTCCTTGCGTTGAGTATCATCGAGAAAACACCCGTCCTTTCCTGCAGGCGATACGCAAAATAATCCCTCATTGTTACCCTTGTTTTCTTGTTTGTTGGTGTATGATCAGTAACACCCACGTGGTATATATCTGTCCAGTAACCATCTTCTGCGTAAGGGAATAGCAGTGGGTAGTGCAATGCTAGATACGATGGGTGCAATTCACTTATTCTTTTAAGACCACCTTCCTGTGGGTGTAAAATGATGTCCCTTTTATTAGCTGTTGTGTCAAAATCACCAACTATTAAACCTCCAATTTCATCAGCTGTGGGTAGGTTATAGTTTCGACCATCTCGTTCTCTTGTACCGATAAGGCGTAGTCTGAACCTCATTTCATCATGTTTCCTAACCAGCTATTCTCCAGCCATTCTGAACTGAGCAACCAATGGATTAATGGTATCCAACATGTCGCGTAAGTCAACAGTCAGTTGATGGTCGACGATATAGGTACTTGATGTTGTTGCGCCATCGTTTGGGCTGTATAAAAGAAATATAATTATACTAATATAGTGTTGCTTATCTAAAAATGAATGAACAACGTACATGTATTCATGTAATAATTATTGGTGGAATACCTGACCGAATTAACCCTGTTTTGTATTTCGTTCTGTGGGTCATAAATATATAGTTGCGCAAAAACAGGGGGTCTATCGCCCTCAGGCAAGAGGCTCCCGATCATGTGGTAATTTTCTCCGTGAATCCTGTAACAATACGGTCCATATCCCTGGTTAACAGACGTATCCTGTTTTGCACCCATGGACGTGAATGAAAACATTGAATTGTATCGCCTAATGTTATCAACAAAATCCTTGCTCTTTGGATGTTCACCATTCATAAGTTGTGCTAACAATTGTGGTGGATTCTTAACTTCCGTTCCTAATTTCACCTTTCCCTTACCACAACATATAGAGTATGATCCAGTGCCTGAAGCTGTCGCCCCCACCGTAGATTCAGCATGCCACAACAGTGCGTCGCAGGATTCGCACGTGTAAATGGGATCTCCATGGTCAAGATAATCTGAGAATAGCCAAGTAATTAATTAAATTTCAAAGGAAAAAAGAAAAACCATTCATTTTGTTTTTGGCACAAATGTTGTCTTTATCAGGGAACTGTCTAACGAATGTACCATTAGATATTCCTTTAAACATGTTTATCTGACCATTGTGATTGTGTGCTGAGGTGCCATTGTTTAAACCTTCGCGCCTATGGATTTTCTTCGTAGGTGGTATTATTTTGTCCTGCAGTCTTTGTGATTTGCGTTTCGAAGTGTGCACACCAGAGTGGATGGTTCCAAGGTACACGGGCTCTTTATCGATTGCTGCAACAAAAGTGAATGAATAACATTTTATGATTATAATATTTATTAGCTACTTGTTCAAAAAATTGAAAATGTATTACGTGTTTTGGTTGGGTCTTTGAAAGGACGCCCTCTTGGTCTCTTTATTGGTGTTGGATGTTCACAGCCTGTTTGTTGGTTGATTCGTTTTCCCGTGTTTGTTTTGGTCTGAGAAGGTGTGCGCGTTGGCCGGATACTAAACCTTTCGACATCTGTTGCAAAACAAAGACACGTTAATATAACTGATTGCTCGTTGTTGTAGGCAAACATAGAATGTAATTATCATGATATGCAGTTTCTATAAATGATATAACATGATTGGATTAGGTATATTGGTGGTCGTCCCCCAGGTCGTATTGGTTTCACAACTTGCATATACAATGTGTTACCTATAAGTTCATCTTTCTGTTTGTGGTCTTCCACGTGGCCGTATTGCTAAATCATCTGATATAGCTGCCATGACAATCATAGTATAAGTAAACCAATGAACTGGTTTTAAGTCACCCTTTATGGTTAAACATAAGAAAAAACTATATATTATATATATATATATAATATATACCTGAACACTACAATTTAAATACTTATTTGTTATATTCTTCTTTACAAATAACTAATGCTTTCATTTAGGAATACATCTAATATAGGTTGACCGTAATAACCTTAGAATTTGTATTTGTACTTGTTAAAATTATACTTTGGTCTACTTTCAATCCCGTTTTACATTACTCTCCTTTATTCAATCTAACGCACCCCCCTTGACCTGGCCAATATTAAACACTATAATAGAATCTACCCATGGGTAAGTTTTTGAATTTTTTTGGAACGACCCATGTTCATTGCAACGTTGGCATACCGTTAATACATTCTTTTATAGACAAAATGGATATATTCTGTTGTAATCACCGATGTTCAATACAATGTTGGCATACTGTAAATATGATGGTGTGTAGTTTCAAACAATGTAAGGGTGTGTAGTTTCAAACAATGTAATTACCTGTTTGGAGATGACCCGTCGGTTGAATGGGCCTTACACTCTGTATATAGGACGTGCTGCCTGTTATTCTATGTGTTTTTTGTGGTCTTCCTCTTGGTCGTATTGCCAAATCTTCTGATACAGCGACCATGTTTATAACACAAACTGTATATTGTAAACCTGGCAGTGTTGTATAGTATATCAAAATGGTGTTGAAAAGGTTTGTAGATGTTTACTTGTTTTTTAATTGAAATTAGTGTTTATTAATGGTTGAAAAGTAACATATTGCATAACCATACTTATCTACTACTATATAGAAGCATATATGTTAACAAAATATTTGTATTTTACATCTAACACCCGAATTGTGGTATTTTAATTTTAATATTTGCTTATATTTGTTAACAAAATATTATCATTAGGAATTGTAACATCTTTATTTAAATATTGCTCCTATCACATACTTGAAAATAAGATAATTACTGAATTTTAATTTTTTTAAACATGATTTCGTCTATAAATAGCATACCAAAAGGGAAAGGATAACCATTTTTTGGAAAAACTTTTTCAATGGCGCCATTCCAGGTTTTAGAGGAGCTAAGCAACCTCTCTGGATCATCCAAGCTACATGATTGCATGCGTGTTTGGTTTGTCCAACAGGCATGTGAAGAAGCCATTTCTGCAGAATTGATTCACACTTGTTGCGAGCATCTGAGGAGAGTTATAGCAAAGAACCAATCAATGATAGTTGACTTGGAAACATTAGGTCCTCGTGGTGTCGCATTGGATTCACTTGACGCATTAAAGAAAACTCAAGAGAGACGCTGGGTACTGCTAGAATTGATGGGAGCATTGCTTGCCCAAACAAAAGATGCAGTGCGCGAGGAAGAATCCAACGCAATAAAGATTAATCTTTTTAATTAAGTTGTTTTATTAGTGTTTTTGTATACAATGTTCAACAGGATCTTCATTTGGTTAATCTATTTGATGAATTGTTTAAAATATACATAACAACCACATCAATAAGTTAATTTATTAGTTATCTGTAGTGTTGTCTTTTCCTCCTTGTTATTTTTTGTTGACCTAATTATCAAATTCAACAACAACGACATATGAGAAGTACAAACCGCAATCCAAAACTTGTACCTTGTGTGCTTCTATTCATCTAACTGCCATCACATTCAGTACAAAGTCATAACTTACATAACTACAAAGGGCAAATCCTTCAAGCATAACAAACTGTGTGGGCATACAATTACAATTAGTAGTTATTGTTTCATGAAAACTTTTTTAAATAGTAATTGCAAACTTTATTATTCAAATAAGCAAATGAACGTCACAAATAACATCATGAATCTTAAAGGGGAAAAAAAAAAAAAAAAAAAAAAACAATCAATTCAAACCTATCTGAAAATAGTATAGACACAATAAAAAAAGTCACTACGAAAGTTCCATTTGTTTCATGATATTGTTGATCTTTTCTTGGCACTCCAATATTTGTCGACGTCGGTGATCAATATCATCTTTACACTTTAGCATTGTTTGTTCGTCAATTCTGATTTCTGCTTCCAACCATGCTACATGTCGTCTAAGCTGATCAACATAACGTATAGGTAGAAAATACCTTACAGGCCCCTGGTCACCTCTTGGATTAGATGACAGCTGTTTTGGTGGGGAATTACTTCTTGAGCGTTTTCCTGGTGACTTTGATGGGGGAATAAACAAACGCCCCATGGTTGATTTGAGCTCGTTACTAAATGAAAGGGAGAAAACCTTGTAGATGTTATATAGTTTGCGATATTGATTTCTTATTTGTTAAGAGATATATTCAATTTATAGAATATATAATTCCAATGATAAACATAGGATGTATATTTTTACCGAATATGCTAATAGATATATTTAATTTATAGAAAATATAATTGGGATGATAAGTATAGAATGTACATATTGTACCAATCTTATAAGTTGAGTTTCAAATAAATTGATGCTAAGAGATTTCAAATAAACGCTTGGCTTCTTCTAATGCTCGCTGTGTTGAAGAAGTAAGTACATACCATTGAGTTGATTAGCATCCATAAAATTAGAAGATAATGTTAATTTACAGAAAATACACAAGTGTATACTATATTTTTTCAATAAATATTTTGTTTCTTTGTTTAAATTGAATGTTTAAAAACGTCGTGGATTCAATATAGGCATTTTTATAAACCATATGAAATATTAATGTATAATAAGTAATAAAATAGTCGAAACACATCAAAACCAGAATCAAATGACAACATAAATTCAAATCAGAATAGGTCATCAACTATTTAAACTGAAAGAAAAACAGCCTGTGAGCAACGCCTTGTAAGATGATGTTGAAATCTCAATCGTCATCACTGAAAAAGTTCAGATCCACAAGGTAGTCATCGGTCACCTCATGTCCCATCTTGCGCATTTCATCAATTAAGGCTTCTGTTTTCATAAGTCTCGCTTGGACGCCATTGAGAACCTGTTGAGACTCCTGAGGATCTCCAACATTTAACTTTAGCCAATTGAGGAAAACAGATTCGTCTAGCACTTCTATTAAGTCAAAGATAAACGGGCTTTTAAAGTTAACACGAATTATTAAATTAATTTCAAAAGAATTACAAACCTTATACACTTTACCTCTACTACTTTGAGAAGGTCCACCTTCTTCAAAGACTGATGCAAGAAATCTCAATGCATCGTCGACCTTAGTACTTGGATCTCTATTGTCTTGATCATGCACCTCACCTTTTGTCTTAAGATTTGCAACAGGCTTTCGTGCATTAGCAAACTTTGGTTCTGTCACAGGGATTTGTGGAGGAATGGGTTGATCCTCGCACCGTGAATCAGTGTGTGGGTTGGGTGAGGCTGAACCATGAAAGGTTTTAGGTTTGATGATGCCATGGGAAGAGTATATGTTGATGGTTTACATTATGTAAACAATCATATATATATATATAGTTATTAAAAGTTTGATATCATTGGGCCTTTTATTTTGGGTCAATATTTGTTATATTTGTATTTAATGGAACAATACAATGTATATACGTCTAACATAATGAAAACTTTAGATGTAATTGAATTTATAATTCACCAACTTAAAAAACGCAACAATTATTCATAGTAATAAGGTATTATTTGCTGGATGACAATAAAGATGGACAAACAATATAGGATAAAACTCTTAAAAACATAATCTATGGAAAATCTAGGTATGTGTCATTATATTTCATCCTCACTATCATCATCGTCACTTGTTTCATAATCAGTCGAGCTGTCGTTAATAAAGCTACTCATATCATCGGTATTGGAATCATAGCTGACAGTATACGTGTTTGAGCCAACTTCCCATGCTTCTTCATCGAGATTTCTGCTGCAAATATTTTGACCATTCACAATTCCGTCGATATCAGGCATATCGTTCCACATGTCATAATCAACTATGTCAGCCTCATCCAGTGCTGTGCATTTGAAATCGCATGTTCAAGTACAAATAAAACATAAATAAACAAATACCAAAAAACTATATACTTCTAAATCTGTGTTGCGGTTATAAATATGTATGTTGGATGTTTTACCATTAACATCAGTATAATCTTCATCGACGGATGTATACTTTGAATCACCTATTGAGAATTTGAGATAAAAAATTCATAAGTAAAATATAAATTTTAATTTAACACATATTTAGTAATATACAAATTTTAAAAACTAAACAATTGGTTTGCAAGCAACAACCTGTAGAGGAGTCTTCAATGATTAGCTCATCAGGGATAGTATATCTAGGTTTATATTCTTTTAGAGGGTAAATTGGATCAGGAAGATCATCGATGTTCACCCAAACACCATCCTCAGAATCTGCTTTATTTTTTTCAAAATCGTCATCCGTATCCTCATCAATCAACATATATTTTTTACGACCTGTACTGTGTGTTGGGTGCGCTTCTTTAGATCCTTCTCTTATAACATTGCCATCACCATCAGACTTGTGGGTTTAAGGCACACGTCATAATAAAATATGTTGTAAGTTTCAATATATTTATGTGTTAGACAATGTCAGAACATGTTATTTTGCATAATATAACAATACAAATAAACAATCTAAGATATAACCTTAACAAAAGTGGCGTCTACAGATGTGCTTGATTTTACCAATTTACGCTGTTTAAGTGATTGTAAAACAGGCTGGGAAGAAAAAACAACAACAAAATAAAACAAATGTTTAAGTGAGTCATTCCATGAAAAACACATGCTAAGCAAGAACATATCAAGCTGATAATAAAACTACTCGGACATAGTATTAAAGATACCTCTTCATCGTCTGATATATTTATAATTGGCATGTCCTTGGTTGGAGATGGAACCTCATGTTTTTTAACCATATCAGCATGGCTAGGCTATAATTATGAGGAACGTAATCAGATATTTTTATTTTGTGTATAACTTGAATGAATGCTTGAGCTAGATATTATACCTCATCATCATCTGATAAAATAATGAATGGTACATCTTTATTCAGCGAAGTATTACTTGGATATGGCGAATCATAGTCCTTTCTTTTAGTAACCTGTTAAAGTTCTATTACTTAAAATGATGTAAACTTACATAGTAATAGATAAACCATACGTAACTTATAAGTATATACCTTGTTTGATCGTTTATATGACATTGTGTTTACTTCTCGTCACCAATAAATGAAATTATAAGCTCAGCAGCTAACATGTGGTTTAATTTATAGAGTTTGAAGATGAATATTAACTTCTAAAGTTTTAATATAGATAATGTAACGCCCCGTGACCAAAAACAACCAAAAACATGAAAATTTCTCGCAAAAACACACCCAGAAACCGACGTCCAGTTATTCTTTTACGAGCTGACAAAAATTAGTACACATTCAGCCATTGAGGCTATTTTTAGATGAAAGTAGACTCAAATAGCTTCAAAACGATAGGTCATACGACCCATTTCGACTTACGGATTAAAAGATATGATTTTTCAAAAACTGCCCAGATAAACGTGACGCCGTCAGAAAAATGGTGACGCCGTCAAGAAGGCCATCATGAACAAAACTATTAAGCCTTGACGGGCCAGAGAATTTCTGGTGTTTAAAGGGTGACGGCGTCAAGGTGGCCATCAAGAACAAAACTGCAGTTTTTGACAGCAAAACACCCAAACTTTTAACACCAAATCACCCATAACACTTAACCACTACATGAACATTTAAACACAAACATAACTTGACATTCCTAATATCTTACAAAGTTGTTACTACAAGATCTTGACCCGTAGCCTTTCAAAATGGGTGAAAACATGCTAATACCAAACATCCCCTTAAACAATCCTTCAAAAACACATTTCATACATAAATGCACAAACTACTAGATATCCAATTTGACTTCTTCACAACATAACATTACTAACATATTAAAAGAGTGATGGTACATCGACATGACCCATAACTTCCCAAAATGGGTAGAATTGGCTATTTGCCAAACACCCTCCTTTGACCACCATAACCATTTACATAAAGACTTCTTGACATGGACATAAGCTTGACCATTGAACTAACATAGAAAATGACCGTTGACTCACAAAGTGACCATACGAAAGGAAATATACCCAGAACACGAAAAGACACGTCGGGGGCTTCCAACTTCAATATGCTTGGTCCAAAAGAACGGTCATTCTACTACGACTTCTTCTAGGATGAACTTCTATTACATAATCACTTAACCTTTTCTTTACCTTTGCTAGAACCTTCGGCACCTATCAAGAAAAACATCACAACTAAACACGTAAGCGAAACGCTTAGTAAGTACATGGTAATAACAAGCTAACAATGTATGATATAAAATCATAACATCAAACTAACAATATATGATATAAAATCATAACTGAACCATAACTAGTCTAACTACTAGTTAAGCTAGCGATATAGGGGCACTTACCTCACGCCGACATAGTCGACCTTAACACAATCAACCCATAAGGTTGAACTTCACACAATCAACCCGTAAGGTTGAACTTCTTACCATAGTTAGCCCAACGACTAACTAACTAAATCTAGTGATGGATCCATACTAGCTAACGCACCCTATATCCTATCCTTCACATTATCATGTAAACAAACATGATAAAACTAACACCTGAAACATTATCATACCAATATATGATAAAGCTAAACAAAACATGTTATAACCAATGTACTTACCTTGATTCTTAGATTACCACTTCACTAGCAACAACTTCCCACTTTTATCTTGTTTCCTATATCATAACCATCTCAAATTAGAGACTAATTACATAACTAATCATGAAATTACTAACCTTTGATCATTATGATCAATTATTACTACATGAACCCTAATTTCATAAGATTGGGGAAGAACACTTACTTGATGAAGAGATTACAATTAAAGGTTCTCTAGTGAATCTTGATCACTTCTTGATACTCAAATGAGCTAGATGATTTTCTTGAAGTCTTCCCTCTCTTCTCTCCTTAATGAACCGATCTTCACCAAAAAAGACCAAGAAGAAAGTCCTGGAGTTTTCTAAAATTAGCTAGACTATGGCATTTTAACTAATAAACTTTGCCCATTTGACAATCTTGGCCCTTTTAGTTTCATTCTTTCTATATTGGCCACATATATTTGCCTTTTACTTCATATCACAAGACTTATAATTTGCAACACATAATATTTACATAACTAGTACCTTATCGGGTTACGGGTGTAACAATTCTCCCCTCCTTAAAATAAGATTTCGTCCTCGAAATCTACGCTTGAAATAAATGAGGATACTCTTTCCTCACCTTCTCTTTTAGCTCCCATCTAATACTCGTACCTTTACGATGTCTCCATTGAACTTTTACTAGCGGAATTCTTCGCTTCGAAGTTGCCTAACTTTCCTTCCTAGAATCGCTTCCGGCTCATCCTTTTGTGAAATCAACTCCGGGTCAATTTCAATATCATCTAAAGTGACCACACTAGCCTCATCCGCTAAGCATTTTCTCAAATACGACATATGAAAGGTGTTATGATCACCTCTCATTTCCTCGGGAATTCTAACACATATGCAACCTCGCCCACACGTTTCAAAATTTTAAACGGCCCTATAAAGCGCGGACTTAATTTCCCTTGTTTTTAAACCTAAAAAAAAACACCCTTCCACGAAGAAACTTTTAGCATAACTATGTCACCTACCTCGAGTTCTATTGGCCTTCGTCGATTATCGGCATAACTTTTCCACCTATCTTGTGTCGCCTTAAGTCTTGCTCAAATCATCTCTACCTTTTCCATCGTTGCCAACACTATATCCGTGCTAGCCAGTTCCCTCCTTCCAACTTCTTCCCAACATACGAGCGTCCTACACTTTCCACCATAAAGCATCTCATAAGGTAGCATGCCTATACTAGCATGATAACCATCATTGTAAGCGAATTCTACTAAGGGCAAGTAATTATCCCAATTACCACCAAAGTCTATTATACAAGTCCGTAGCATATCTTCTAATGTCTGGATCGATCTTTTGCTTTGCCTATCGGTTTGAGGATGAAACGCGGTGCTCATATGTAACTTAGTGCCAAACATTTGAGATGAAACGCCCGTCTCGATTAGAAACTATGGAAATAGGTACTCCATGACACGCGACTAACTTGCTAATATAGATCCTTGCTAACTTATGAACAGGCACATTCTCCCTAATCGAATTAAAGTGGGCATTCTTAGTCAAACAATCAACTACTACCCAAATGATATCATTCTACGTACTTCCCGCAATCTCTTTTCATACCTGGCCACCAATAATTTCTTTTCAAATCAAGATACATTTCCGTAGCTTCCGGATGAATAGAATACTTCGACTTATGAGTTTCTCCCATGAGTAATTCTTTAATGTTGCTTCGAAAAGGAATATAAACTCTCCAATACCGTGTCTTAATTCTTCGGCTGACTTCTTTAAGATGAGAAATGTGAGAAATGATACGTTCTTTGTCTCGGTTCTCTTCTTTTAACGCTTCCTCCTGAGCTAACTTAATTCTATCGAAAAGATCAGATGGGATAATCATTCTCAAAGAGTGAATCCATATAACATCACTTCGGCCCTGACGACTTAGTGCATCCGCTACAACGTTCGCCTTACTCGGATGGTAGTAAATTTCACAATCATAATCCTTCAGTAGGTCTAACCACCTACATTGCCTCATATTCAGATCTTTCTTATCAAGGAAATACTGAAGACCCCTATGGTCGGTGTAAATTATGAACTTCACACCATACAGATAATGCCTCTAAATCTTCAAAGCAAAGACTACGGCTGCAAGTTCAAGATCATGAGTCGGTTATTTCTCTTCATGCTTCTTTAGTTGTCTTGTAACGTAAGCAATCACTTTACCCCTTTGCATAAGAATACATCCAAGACTGAAATAAGATGCATCACTATAGACTTCCATGTCTTCAGTGCCTTCCAGTAACACAAGAATCGGTGCTTCATATAACCTCCTTTTCAGAGTACGAAAAGCTTCTTCCTGTTTCTCGCTCCACACAACCGGAATATTCTTCCTGAAGAGTTCGGTTAACGAAGAGGAAATTTTTGAGAAATCTTGTATAAATCGTCGATAATAACCCGCTAGTCCTAGAAAACTTCGAATTTCACCAACGTTCTTCGGCGCTTGCCAATTCATCACAGCCTCGACCTTTGACGGGTCAACTTAATACCATCGGGATTAATAACGTGACCAAGGAACTGAACTTCTTGCAACCAGAATTCACACTTCGAGAATTTAGCATACAATCTTTCTTTTCTCAACGTTTCAAGAATTTCTCGAAGATGTAGTTCGTGTTCTTCATTACTCTTGGAATAGATAATAATATCATCGATGAATACTATGACGACTTTATCCAACATCGGTCTACATACACGGTTCATGATATCCATGAAAACAGCAGGTGCATTCATAAGACCAAAGGGCATAACCGATAACTCGTAATGTCCATATCGGGTCCTAAAGGCCGTCTTGGGAATGTCTTCTTCTCGAACCTTCAACTGATGATAACCCGAACTAGGATCAATCTTTGAGAACCACTTCGCACCTTGAAGTTGATCAAAGAGGTCATCGATTCTTGGCAATGGTTATACATTTTTCACCGTGACTTTGTTCAATTCACGGTAATCAATGCACATCCACATACTACCGTCTTTCTTTTAAACGGACAGAATCGGAGCTCCCCATGGTGAGCTACTTGGGCGAATAAAACCCTTGTCAAGTAACTCTTGGAGTTGACTCATTAACTCCTTCATTTCGGACGGAGCAAAACGATAAGGAGTTTTGGCAATAGGAGTAGCACCCGGAACAAGATCAATACGGAACTCAACTTGTCTATCGGGTGGAAATACCCGGCAAATCTTCCGGAAATACATCACGGAATTCATTTACAACCGGAACATCGTCGATACTTTTCTTTTCAAAACCCGTATCTACTACGTGTGCCATAAAGGCTAGACAACCACGTGATAGATATTTTCTAGCCTTCATTACGGAACAAAGTTTTAACTCGCCTTCCCTCTTATCACCATAAATCATCATTTCTCGACCACTATGGTTCACAACTCTAACGACCTTTTGTTTGCATAGAATGGCGGCATTGCGTTTGCTAAGCCAATCCATGCCGACAATAATGTCAAACTCTCCAAGCATTATGAGACTTGGATCAATCCTAAAAACGCTCTCATCAATCTCTATCTCTACATTACGATACACGCTAGACACTATAACAACTTTACTACCGACAAATTCAACTTCTACGGGAGTCGAAAATTCATCTAGGGAAGTGGACAGTTCCTTACTAAAACTATAAAATACGAAGGACACACTTGTGCCTCAAACATACAAAACACAAACGGGTTTGGAATTAACGAGGATTATACCTGAGACGACATCTGAACTCGACTTTGCTTCTTCGGCACTCATTTGATAAACACAAACTTTAGGTTTCGGAACATCAACCTTTTCTCCCTCGATCAAGTTAAACGGCTCCTCTTGCTTATGATTAGCTTTAGGACATTCACTCACTTTATGTCCTTCTTCATTGCACCCATAACATGTCAGCATACACTTGGTGCAATTCTTTTTAACATGGCTAAGATCCCCACATTTATAACATCCCTTCATCCCGGCTTTACATCCTCCCATATGGTTCTTACCGCACCTGTTACACCGAGGTGGTAATTTCCATGTGTTGTCCTCCTTTGTTGAATCAAATTTGCCCCGCTTACCGAATGTGGTTGGTTGTTCTAACTTTCTTTTCACTTCCTTCTCCTCGCCCTTCATTCTATCCAAATCTGCTTCTCCGGGTCTAGCATTCGGATCATTCATTAACTCCCCACTCTTCTTAAGCATCCCTATCTCCTCATGAAGTATCTTTTGCAAATATTCAGTTGTCTTATTAATAAAGAAGGGCATAGCTTTCTCAATGGCCCTTCCCACACTATTCGTTACCAACGCATCCAAATCTTTCAACTCTGTTCTAGTAAAACTTCTAGGATTAAGGTTTTCCGGCATTGACATTGACGTGTCACTATTAGAGGGTACATCATTATGATCATCACTATCATGGGGGGAGGAGGTCGCTCTCAACACCTCCTTATTCTGAATCGTCGCCATCTTTTCTACTATACTGAAATTAGCAATCCACACTATTAAGCAAAATCATATACATAGTCGTTGCATAAATAACATATCTATCCTTATACTAAACACCCTAGAGTTTATCATCCATGTATAGCCTAAATGATTTCAATCTCACATATGTATCATATTTTTATCACTACGGTGGCCAGGCGTAGTCATAAAAATACTTAACATATGTGTTCCCGAAATCACCCAAACAATACACAAATAACAAACACCGATACTAACCGCATCTACACAAGGCCTAAGTCTAGGAAATCCTAAGGGGAAATCCTAAATCTCTTAGACCGAAGCTCTGATACCAAGTTGTAACGCCCCGTGACCAAAAACAACCAAAAACGTGAAAATTTCTCGCAAAAACACACCCAGAAACCGACATCCAGTTACTCTTTTACGAGCTGACAAAAATTAGTACACATTCAGCCATTGAGGCTATTTTTAGATGAAAGTAGACTCAAATAGCTTCAAAACGATAGGTCATACGACCCATTTCGACTTACGGATTAAAAGATATGATTTTTCGAAAACTGCCCAGATAAACGTGACGCCGTCAGAAAAATGGTGACGCCGTCAAGAAGGCCATCATGAACAAAACTATTAAGCCTTGACGGGCCAGAGAATTTCTGGTGTTTAAAGGGTGACGGCGTCAAGGTGGCCATCAAGAACAAAACTGCAGTTTTTGACAGCAAAACACCCAAACTTTTAACACCAAATCACCCATAACACTTAACCACTACATGAACATTTAAACACAAACATAACTTGACATTCCTAATATCTTACAAAGTTGTTACTACAAGATCTTGACCCGTAGCCTTTCAAAATGGGTGAAAACATGCTAATACCAAACATCCCCTTAAACAATCCTTCAAAAACACATTTCATACATAAATGCACAAACTACTAGATATCCAATTTGACTTCTTCACAACATAACATTACTAACATATTAAAAGAGTGATGGTACATCGACATGACCCATAACTTCCCAAAATGGGTAGAATTGGCTATTTGCCAAACACCCTCCTTTGACCACCATAACCATTTACATAAAGACTTCTTGACATGGACATAAGCTTGACCATTGAACTAACATAGAAAATGACCGTTGACTCACAAAGTGACCATACGAAAGGAAATATACCCAGAACACGAAAAGACACGTCGGGGGCTTCCAACTTCAATATGCTTGGTCCAAAAGAACGGTCATTCTACTACGACTTCTTCTAGGATGAACTTCTATTACATAATCACTTAACCTTTTCTTTACCTTTGCTAGAACCTTCGGCACCTATCAAGAAAAACATCACAACTAAACACGTAAGCGAAACGCTTAGTAAGTACATGGTAATAACAAGCTAACAATGTATGATATAATATCATAACATCAAACTAACAATATATGATATAAAATCATAACTGAACCATAACTAGTCTAACTACTAGTTAAGCTAGCGATATAGGGGCACTTACCTCACGCCGACATAGTCGACCTTAACACAATCAACCCATAAGGTTGAACTTCACACAATCAACCCGTAAGGTTGAACTTCTTACCATAGTTAGCCCAACGACTAACTAACTAAATCTAGTGATGGATCCATACTAGCTAACGCACCCTATATCCTATCCTTCACATTATCATGTAAACAAACATGATAAAACTAACACCTGAAACATTATCATACCAATATATGATAAAGCTAAACAAAACATGTTATAACCAATGTACTTACCTTGATTCTTAGATTACCACTTCACTAGCAACAACTTCCCACTTTTATCTTGTTTCCTATATCATAACCATCTCAAATTAGAGACTAATTACATAACTAATCATGAAATTACTAACCTTTGATCATTATGATCAATTATTACTACATGAACCCTAATTTCATAAGATTGGGGAAGAACACTTACTTGATGAAGAGATTACAATTAAAGGTTCTCTAGTGAATCTTGATCACTTCTTGATACTCAAATGAGCTAGATGATTTTCTTGAAGTCTTCCCTCTCTTCTCTCCTTAATGAACCGATCTTCACCAAAAAAAACCAAGAAGAAAGTCCTGGAGTTTTCTAAAATTAGCTAGACTATGGCATTTTAACTAATAAACTTTGCCCATTTGACAATCTTGGCCCTTTTAGTTTCATTCTTTCTATATTGGCCACATATATTTGCCTTTTACTTCATATCACAAGACTTATAATTTGCAACACATAATATTTACATAACTAGTACCTTATCGGGTTACGGGTGTAACAGATAAAGTATGTGAATATATTTAAAATATATTATGTTTTAAATATACACGTTTTCTTTTTTTAAAAATCTTATTTTGGGTGCTTATCCTAAATATATACATACGATTTTATTATGAACTCTTAATAAGAGCAACTCGTTTTATTTTAGTAAGTATAATAACTCTATGGTTTTGGGTTAGGACGTTTTCTTATATTTTCTATTTCATGTGTTTATATATCCTAATTATATCATGGGTACAAACTGAACAATGAATGAGCATCACAATCAAAAATCAATAAGCAGTACAAACACAAACGCAGCAGTACAAATGATCTTTACCTCCCAACTGGCAGTACTAAAAACAGCCGAGCAGTACTAAGTGGTTAGTAACAACGGTATGAATCTAGGGTTTCATGCCTATATTTTCATAAGTATAGTTTGGTTACTTTTCTAAATGAATATGGTTTTTACTATAGTTAAAGATTGCCATTATATTGTACAAAAACATGCTTTTATATTTTATAATCTACAACTTAAACTGTACATAAGAAAACTCGAATCATCATAAGTTGCCTAATTTGTTATACAATGTACTTTAAATATATTAATTTAACAAATGACTGTTTTTTGGTTTGATTACCCATTGTCCGTTAGCCATTGATGAAGCAAGCGAAAATGTACAATTGTAAGCAAATACTTAAATAAAGAAGCAACTGATAAGAACATTTCATATGTGGTGCATAGGCAAACATGTCGGTTCGTGTTAAATTTTACTTCAGACGGGTAAAAAAAAGAACTATCAAAAGGCGTATAAATGTGTAAAATAACATGTTCATTCCATTAATTTAAATTCTTAAACAAATAAAGTCAGGACGAAATTACAAACCTTCTGATGAGAAAGCAAGACGAACTTGATCGTAAGAATAGACTTCCAACTTGTGTTTCTTCCTCCTCTGTTTCCTAAAAGGACCAAACTCTCTTACAAACTGCTTATACTTTTTCCTTTCTTCTCTTAATCTTGCCTCTTCATCCTTGACTTGCTCCCACTTCCTCCGTTTAATCGCCTGTTTTTCTGAAACCATCCAATCATAAACAGATTCTATGCTTTCTTCCTCACCTACATGGATGTTAAACCCCTTTTTAAAACATGCACATTACATCTAAAAATTGCAGTTCAGGAAAACTAACATCTGTTTATTTACCTTTGTTTTCATGCACTTCTTTCCCTTTACTTGCTGCAACATCATCCAACCTGGTGCAAACATGATGTTAGCATCAATTTTTTTGTCAAATACTTGAAATCTTAACATATATTAGTTATACAGTTAGTAGGTTTACCTTGGATTATTTACAGCTGTTACCTCTGCCATCTCGTTAGCATTTTCTTTCTTAGCAATGGAAGCCATTCTCAGATGATTGCAAAAAAGATGAGGCGTGCAAAGAGCAAGAGTTTTTTTTTTTTTTTTTTTTTTTTTTTTTTTTTTTTTTTTTTTTTTTTTTTACTTTGAAAACGTTTATGGAAGTTAGAATGGGTGATTATCTAAATGCATTTAACCACAAAGTTTGGGATGGTAAAAAGTCTATAATTAATTTGCATTTTATCTTGGAACAAACACATATTTTTAAAAAATATATGGATATATTTTTGCTTATATTTTGACTATGGAAAAGATATTTTCTTTAAACGTTTTACAGCTAACAAAATTTTTTAAATATTTAGTTACATTACATATTTTACAAAGTGGATACATATCTTTTCCTAGGCCTTATCACATTTGATTTAATTTTGCAACTGTTTACAATTTATTTTGGGTTTAAGTTGATTAATTTTTAGTTTATTATGTGTATCCACAACTATAAAAAAATAAATAATGACAAGTATAGAGGGTTCACTACACTAATAATGACATTAGTTGCTTTATCATTTCAATGTGTACATATGTACTAAAAGTAAACATAAAGGACATTGATAAGAATATTCACAACAATTATAAATTGCAAACATTGTGTTGTAAAAAATAATATAAACATCCATAACAATCATAAAATGTATCCATAACAATCATAAAATGTAAAGGTTTTGGCGGGGAAAACAATACGAATATTCATAACAATAATTACTTGTAAACCATAACTAAAGCGTTCACACATCTCTAGAAAACAAATTAAACATCAATCATCGTTATGCTTGGCCTGTCCATCGAGTCCATTTGTTGGTAATTTATCCTCACATGTTGCTGGAATACTGATATTGTCATTTGGCATTCCATCATCTGCATTTTCCAATGGAGGTATAACATCGGCCGTGGCATCATCAGACAATGTTGCCATATCATCTAATGTCTCCGTGTACGGAGTTATAGGTTCGTTGCTTTGTTCCTGATATATTTTGTGGGACGAATTAAAACTTTAGAATGTATTGTTCGTTAAAATTCAATGGTGTTTGTTGATACTAAATAAATCATTAAACAGTACCGCATTCTTTTCAGGAGAATGTGCATCCGTTTCATCGTCCGAGCACATAGAGTCATAGTCCAAACTCTGCCCATCATCATCGCCGTCCTATTTTAAACAATGTAAAACGTTTAGTATATACGTAATTGTAAGCATACCTCATTGTCACGTATATTAAAGTAACAAATGGACCAAACCTCATCTTCTAGGAAGCCACGCTTGAAATAGTTGATTGTCTCAATATCTTCGGTTACCTTTTCAGCTCGATATATGTGACTGTTATTCTTGTTGTTAAAGTCAGAAAATAAAATCTTGAAAAGATACATCCTCCTAACAATCTCATTAAGATCTTCCGGAAAGTATTCGTCTGTGTTTATTCCTTCCCTTTCCATGATCTCCCATGCGGTCACATTTGTCATTTCATGTACGTTCTTGTCAAAGATTACCACTTGCGCGGTTCCACTATCATCAAATATGCGCACAATGATTTTGAACCTACGAATATAAAATATACATCGTAAAGTATAAAACATGTAAACAGTTACATTATTTATTATACAGTTATATATGGTTTCAAATACTTATATCCATGTAGATACGCTGGTGCACATACTTAGAAACAACTGCATATGTCTCCCCGTGGTTCTTGCAATACCACAGCTGTTTTGGATTCTTCAAGCGTGATTTGACTTTCGAAACAATGGGCATCACTCTGGCACTACATGTCTTACAGCCTGTATAGACCCATCCATTTTCATATTGTATACTATGCACTCTTGCATAAACGATGCAATGTGATTCCTGTATTTAAAAAAAAAAAATAGTTTGTCATCAATACTAATGTGATTAAATCGAGTGAAAAACAATATTTATATTATATTTCAATCAACTACTTGTATCTTACAGGTTCAATTGTCCTAATGGATCCAACCCTTCTCTTCACGCATCCGTGCATGAACTTTGCAGGCGTCACAACAGGCTTCTCAATTGAATACTCTTCAATTTTAAACTCCCCTGCACTATATCCGTCCTGTTCTTCGTACCTGTAATGTACATAAATAAGTTTTCAAATAAACGCAACATATAGTTAATTCAAAAGCAAAACATATATGGCACAACATCAAAGTAATCACCTCTCCCGGAAAGCCAACAACTGTGGCACATCTCTATTTATGAATATTCTTGTGCCAAACAAAGCATTATGTATGGACGGTTTGTCTGTGTTGGGTAAAAGAGGAATGTAAATTTTAAAATTAATACTGGGAACAAAAAAAATAAACATCATGTCCAAAATTCACTATGCATTTGTAAAACTTACTATTCCAATACTTCACTTTTGCTAACATTAACAGTATGTCTATATGCCTAAGTTCATCACGTTTGTTTTCATAGTCATTCCACAACAATGCCCAATTGTTCCAAAAAGTACAGTCGATTCTTAAAGATCTGCAGAGTATAGTGTATAAGCAATCCATGATGACAATTGAACATTATTCTACACACATAATTTCAAAAAAAATGTAAACGCGCACAATATACTTACTCGGCATCCTCAACAACTATTGTCCTTCGTATCATAGGAGTACCAGCACCGTTGATAGTAACTATTTTTCCAATAGCTACAACTGTACCAACAATATCTGAAAAAACATCTTATAAAGTAATGCTAGAAATCGTTTCAATAATGTCAAATTATGCAAACATTTTTTCAAAAAACACATACCAACACAGTCGAGTTCGTGGTACTGATTATCTGTATCCAGAATACTTGATAATGGCTCATTAATGAAGCTAACAAAATTGTCATCAATTTGATCTACCCGCGTGACCTCAGTCCCTTTATAAAAACATATTTTCCATTGATTTGGTAACAAAGGAAATCTGCCACCGTTTTCTGCTACTCCAAAATTAGATATTATGTAACACTGTCCCTCTTGTAAAAGAGGTTCAAATTTGTACATGAATTCCTTCTTGATATAAATCTGAACACGGTTTGACTGTATATACAATTCAAATATTAATATTATATGTAATGAAAATACATACAAACATAAATAGTTGGCAACCTAATCCATGTTACCTCCTCGTCCTGTAGAACACAGTCTAGACTGTAAGGATCATGCTCCTCACCAAGTTTGTGTGAATGCCACACGGACACGCACCTACCTCTAATAGCCATGTTCAAATTCATTGGATTGATGTCTTTAATGAGAGTAATTTTTCGTTCTCTATTGGTTTTCATTTGCTGAGAATTTCCACCTATAATCACACAAATATACTACGACCATGTAATGTACATAAACCAATTATATTAAAGTAAGCACTACTAAGAATATGGGTACAAAACCTGTCGGAAGTTTTCCATGTGACGATGTGTGCATCACATTTTTTTTGCTTTTTTTTGAAGGTACGGCCGAAGAGGTTGATTGATACCTCAAATCACGTTGTTTATTTTTAACATATGAAAATCTATTAGTCTCAGCACTTGAGTTTGCTGCCCCTGCAAAGAAGTGTAAAACAGATTATTGTTATATATATTGTATGCATTCTCGGGGGTTTCAAATTAATACCTAAAGGAGATTCAAAGGTGTGATGGGTCTCTAATGTCTCGGTCTGAGTCTTGCTTCTTCTTTTCAATGATTCTCTAGGGCCTGTTGTTTAATTGGATATACAGTAACAGATAGTTTAGACACACAAAAGCAAAATTCATTATACAGTAACAAATAGTTTACACACATACCACTCTCACGAAGTAACTGCAGCTCAGAAGATGATGAAGTGTTGCTAATTTTTCTCTTTGGAGGCGGCTTAGATGCTGAAACAACTTAAAATATATAAATACAATATATTTTTTATGGAAACATATTTTGACTTATTATAATACCTGTAGATTGTGAAACAACATCGGGTGTATCACTCTCAATCAAAGTAGTATCCAACTCTGAAGATGAAGACTGTTGAACTAAATGTGCTGATTTCCCCGTTCTCTTGCTCCCAACAATTGTCACCGTCTGTGAACGTTTACCTGCTGACAATACATGAGCATAAACGTACCATCAATTCAATCAAAATTTTGTTGAATATACTACCTCTGGATTGTGAAATAACATTAGAAACAGCTGCCCTGGATAGGCTGCTAGGTGTGTCACTCTGGAACACGGAATTATCCAACATAGAACATGAAGATTGTGTAACCAAAGTTGGCGATTTTCCTGTTTCTTTGCTTTCAACCATTGTCAGCCTCTGTGGACGTTTGCCTGTAACAAAAACACAAAGATATAGTGTAATGTTGTCAAGACAATGAACGCGTGTTAATACACAACATATGTAAACACATACACGACCACACTTTTCAAAAAATGTATATAGTGCATACAATAAACATAATGCATATTTGTTAATAGACAATTAATGTAAACTTATACAATAGCAAAGTACCTTGTGAAGTGCTCTTAGAGTTTCCAATATGCATATCAGTATCGTTGATTGTTGCATCTTCTATAACCAACCAAAAACCAAATACGCAAACAAACATTAGATTTCTAGCACATTCAACACTTTTAAGCAGATAATAAAAGTATAAACAAATTGCTACTGCTACAACTAATCTGAAAACAATTGTGTAAATAACACAAGTATATCAAAAACTACTGTTACAACAATTTAAATGACAATCATGCAGAAGAATATTAGTGTGCATATCAGTATCCTTGATTGTTGCATCTTCTATAACCAACCAACAACCAAATACATAGACACACATTATATTTCTTGCTACTGCTACAACTAATTTGAAAACAATTGTGTAAATAACAGAAGCATTACAAATAAATTAATGTTACAACAATGTAAATAACAATCATGCAAAATAATATTAGATTAAATGTGCACATAAAATTAATAAGAACATAAAATTGCTGTTGCTATGACCAATTAAAATCTAATTATGTAAAAACAATCAGATACACAAACAATACATTAAAGCCACATACAACATTAATATAGCCTTAGCAGCAGAATGAAAATCTTGGAGCAGTAGAATCAATACCAAGCAGTAGAATGAATTAACCAATATTGTGCACATAAAATTAATAAGAACATCAGATACACAAACAATACATTAAAGCCACATACAACATTAATATAGCCTTAGCAGCAGAATGAAAATCTTAGAGCAGTAGAATCAATACCAAGCAGTAGAATGAATTAACCAATTAAGAAACAGTCATGTAGACACGATTAGGTTAATTATAAATGCAATATTAGTAAGAAATAACAGCATAACAAACAAATGGCTCATTAACAACATACGTTCTGAAGGGGCACGTGTGTTTTTATTCGTCGATACTTTTGCAAGTCGTTTAGAGTGTCTTTGAGGTTGCATATTGGAATCCAGTTTCCTAGATACGGGTTTTTGATTTTTGGTGGAAGATTAGGTGCACATTACGAATTATATATATAGTCCCAACCTAAGGCAATAACATTTAAAAGTTTTTGATATATACACAACTTAATTATAGGCATAAAAGATGTAGTATATCTTCTACAAAATAAATCTTATATGTTTTAAATATACACTAAAAAAAAAACGTATATCTTCTATAAATTAACAATATTTTCGGGTATATATATGCATAAGAAAGCATATACTAATATATTCCATAATTATAGCTTAGCAACATCATTTTTTTAAGCATGACATAAATATTTTCTTATGTAGATCACAAAAAAATGCTTGGTCCATTGGTTGAAGTATACGTATGTGGATCAAATGGCCAGGGTTCAATTCTTGCAAAGGCCAATTTTAATTAAGTTTTTAAATGCGAAATTTCTAGCAAAATCAATGATGCTTATGTGGCAAATCCGAATTTTCTACTAAAATCAATAATGCTTGTGTGGCAAATTGGAAATTTAAAAAAATTTAATAATGCTTATGTGGCAAGAAATTCGATTTAAAGAAAATAAATAATGCTTATGTGGCAAGAAAATCGAAAATTTTAAACAAATTGTGCTTAGGTGGAATTATGACATGGCATTACTGGGCAATTTGACAATTAATGACGTCATGGTCATATTGTTATATATAATATGTAGATATATATATATATATATATATATATATATATATATATATATATATATATATATATAATATATATATATATATATATTAACTATCTCTGTTCAATACCGATTCATATTATTCCTCTTTATAAATATAAACCGTGCATACACAAATTCATAAATTAAATACTGAAAAAATTACATGTTTGGTCCCTGTGGTTTGCTCAGATTTCATGTTTAGTCCCTAAGTCGTTTTAATTACACCAGAGATACTTATTTTTGAAACCTTGCACTCATTTAGTCCCTATTTTGGATGGGCCGTTAGTTTAACCGTTAAGTGTTTAAATATTATTTTCCCGTTAATCCCTCCGTTAATATTTTTTGCACTGTTAGTCCTCATTTACTAAAATGAATTAAAAATGGCAGCATGGCTCGAACTCGGGTCTTGTTGCCCAAAAACTAACGCCCCAACCACTGGACTAAGTGGTGTAATTATATGAAAATAAATTTTATTTAACTTTTTTTTTGCTCAAACTCGTTTTTATCCGTTTTCGTCTGTTTTTATACGTTTTCGTCTGGTTTTTTTTGTTTTTATACGTTTTCGTCCGTTTTTTTTATATTTTTGTCCGATTTTTACGTTCTCATCCGTTTTTTTACGTTTTTGTCATTCTTTTTTACGTTTTTGTCCCTTTTTTACGTTCTCGTCTGTTTTTTACGTTTTTGTCTGCTTTTTTTTACGTTATTATTCATTTTTTTACGTTTTTGTCCATTTTTATCCGTTTTTATATGCTTTCGTCTGTTTTTTTATGTTTTCATCCATTTTTTACGTTTTCATCCGTTTTAATACGTTTTCAACCATTTTTATCAGTTCTTGTCTCGTTTTTTAAGTTTTTGTCTGTTTTTTTGTTTTTGTCCGTTTTTTATGTTTTACGTAAAAAATGTAAAAAGGTAGACGAAAATGTTTAAAAACAGAAGAAAACGTATAAAAACGGACGAAAACATTAAAAAAAACAACCAAAAACGTATAAAACGGACAAAAACATAAAAAAAAAACAATAAACGTTAAAAACAGACCAAACGTAAAAAATGGACGAAAACGTAAAAGAAATGACAAAAACGTAAAAAACGGACGATAACGTAAAAACGGACAAAACGTAAAAAAATGGACAAAAACGTAAAAAAAAGTACGAAAACGTAAAAAAACGGACGAAAGCGTAACAAAACGGACGAGCGTAAAAGGGACAAAAACGTAAAAGATGGAAGAACGAAAAAAGCGACGAGAACGTAAAAAACGGACAAAAATGTAAAAAAACGGACGTAAACGTACAAAAGCGTAAAAAAAACGGACGAAAACGTATAAAAACAGACTAAAATGGATAAAAACATGAGCAAAAAAAAGGTTAAATATAATTTATTTTTATATAATTACACCACTGGACGCTTAGTCCAGTGTTTGGGGCGTTGGTTTTTGCGCAACAAGACCCGAGTTCGAGTCATGCTACCTTTTTTAATTCATTTTAGAAGTGAGGACTAACGGTGCAAAAAATATTAACGGAGGGACTAACGGGAAAATAATATTTAAACACTTAACTGTCAAACTAACGGCCCATCCAAAATAGGGACTAAATGAGTGCAAGGTTTCAAAAATAGGTATCTCTGGTGTAATTAAAACGACTTAGGGACTAAACATGAAATCTGGGCAAACCACAGGGACCAAACATGTAATTTTTTCTTAAATACTACTAAAATTATTATTAACGGGGAAACAATATTAAACTTAAAGTATATGTATTTATTAGTATTAAATATTTTACATAATTTTATAGAAAAGTATGCACGGGGTTAAAAACTAGTACGGCTCAAGTTGTTATTAACGGGAAAATAAATACTAAAATGGAAATATGGGTTACTATGATATGAAAACAAATCACTTTAGAAGTTTCGGAAGATGATTAATATTAATGGATATTATCATAATAAAATTTTTATGTAAACCCGTGCTTGCACATGTATCATCACTACTTCTTAAAAAACAAACAAGTATAAGGTCATACAAATAACATAAATTAATCAAAACCTTGATTTTCATATCATATATAGAAATGACGACTTAATACATATGTAGTAATATAATAAATACGTTTTTATAACAGTCCAACGAGTTTGAAGTGGATGGTTCAAAATCAGTGTCTTATTTATTTATTTATTTATTTTGTTAATTTGAAAATATTAAACGAATATCCGCCCAAAGCGACGGTGTATAGCGAAAAATAATTATGCTTGCGAAATCGTGATTTTGGTTTAACCCTTGATGCAAATTTACAGGTTCAAATTTTAGTCATTGCGATAAAAAAATTTATTGGTTAGAAACAAAAAATGATAAAAGTTTAATGATTAAACAATATTTAAAATATTAATTATGCGGTAGATGTTGTAACTATTTTTAATAAGGGTATAATATACCACTAACATTACTCAGTTTTAAGTCATTTTAAGTTTCAAAAATAAATATACACTCTTAATAAGTAGTAGAGATAAAAAGTAAACTTGTTTTATTTTTGTGAAAAAGTTTATGAAGAATCAAATTTAACGATCTCAAATTTGACGTTAGGATACTCGTAAGTCTTATCAACTTGTATTTACTAGACATCCTTTTCTATTTTGTGAAATTTATTGATGAGTTTGGAAATCTCTTATTGCTTTGATTTTTTTAAAGAAATTATGCATACTTTGACGCTTGACTAAAGTCTCGACATTTGAAAAAACTATAGCTTGACTAATTGCTACTACAAGTCTCAATATTTGAAAAGGGTTGTGTTATACAAACCCTGACTATATTGTCACATCAGGGGGTTTGGTCAAACCGTACAACCCGCGATGCACACCATACAAACCGACGATGCGTGCAATGATTGGAAACCCTCCCATAGGGAGGGTCCAAATAACTTGCCCCGTTTGAAAAAGCCATAGAAACAGAGTGATGCTGGAATATTTGCTCGACAACTTAAAGTGGACGGTCCCATATTGATTTCTTATCTTTTCTTTTTTGCAAAAGTATCAAAAATAAATTTGTCCTATAAATTATTTGATATTGTCGTTATTTGTTGTTATATATAGAGAAAGGAGATGCCTGTTTTAGAAAATTTGAAGTAAAGCATTGAATAAGATAGATACACCCGATGAGGGGTCTCGCGGTGTCACGGGACCTTGATAAACTTTTGCTTACTAGTGCTAATTTTTGTAAACAACACTGAATTTTCTAAAATGCACCCGGTCTCAATGCATTGTGTATCTGTGTTTATCTTAGTTAGTTCATAAATAGGTAAAAAGTTAACTTATTTTTCACTACACTTAGGGTGTTTTTTTTTTTTTTTTTTTTTTTAAGTCTTACTAGCCCTCTTACTCTTACCAGTAAGAGGTGGACAGACGTTTTACTTGTTTGTTTTTTTCTTTTGAGTCAGACCCAGTTAGACATATAACATTCTACTCAGTAAGAGGTGGGGGACTTGTCTTACTGCCTCTTACTCGATAAGAGATTGAAGACTCGTGTTAATATAATATATTTGATGGTTTATTAACTATGTTATATTTATGATAAAGAGTCTTGTTTCATATCTACATAAGTTACTTAAATAAATTGGAGAAACGAGCACTTAAAATCATTCGGACAATTATAAAAAAACAAACAACATTATTTCGTTCAGATTTAAACTTTCTAGCCATCTCTTACTAGTAAGATGTGATAGTCAGATTCAGACCTAAAACATCTTAGTGAAACAAACACACCCTTAATCATTTTAACATAAAAAATCATACAATGTTGTTACACTTGTTTTTATACTACAGTTAAAAAGATTGTGCACCCGATCAAATCATTCGGACAATTATAAAAAAATAAATAACATTATTTCGTTCAGATTTAGACTTTCTAGCCACCTCTTACTAGTAAGATGTGGTAGTCAAATTCAGACCTAAAACATCTTAGTGAAACAAACACACCCTTAATCATTTTAACATAAAAAATCATACAATGTTGTTACACTTGTTTTTATACTACAGTTAAAAAGATTGTGCACCCGATCACTTTAAACTCTGATTCCGTCCCTGATATACCTATCATCTTTGGCAACCTCAAATTATTCCAACTCTTGTATAGGTAATATTTAAAATCCAAAGGGTGGTAAAAATTAGACAGAGAAATAATTTATGGTTTTGTTAGTTTTAGAAAGTTATATTCAAACCTACAAACCTTATTAGATATACATCTAGAAAGTGATCAGGAAATGATCGCAAAAAGGGTTACAAGGATATCCCGTTTAACTTGAACAAGAAAATCGTTGTCCGTCCGTTTACCCGTTGTATAAAGTTTGGTAAAACTAGTTGTAGCTCGTAACAAGATCGAGCTTGAATTTACAAGTCTCTCGTGTATAGAAGTAAAAGCGTAATGTTTTACTTTTTGATATGTTTGACAACATAGCTCAAGCTTATTATAACTAGAACTAAATTACTTTTCATTTGGTGATCGTTATTTTCCATATATTTCATACGAGTTAGCAATATAACTTTTGACAAATTCATGAATAGATGACTCCATAGTCAGTAGCTGGGACTAGAGAGTATAAAAACTATAGCATGTCGAACTATTTTGACTTTTGATATAACAAATATTGGAATTTAAATAGCATGACTATCATCTAAATAAATAAACACATCAAAGCACTTATAGCGGAAGCAAGATCGAATATTTAACACGTATAAAGAATTACCGAATAATAAATAGTTACATACCTTAAGATCCTAGCAAGAACAAGGATCTAATCTTCTCTTCACTTCACTTGATCAAACAAATAGGATTACCGTGAAACCCCTTACCTTTTTGTTTCACAATCCAAGATGAATAACTAAAGTAAGTTATTACCGAACTCTTGTACACACGTACTATAACCAATCAAATATTGATGCTAGTGAATGAACACGATTAACCAAAACAATTTTGTTAACTTGAAAAACTTATGGATCGACCCACAAAAGAGAGTGTCGACCGGTTTTAGAAGTAGAAGAGAAAGAACACAAATTTAGGGTTATAGCAATGCACAAGGTAACCTAACTAATAACCCTTCAATTGTATTTATAGGCAAAACCTATCTTGGAGCAAAAGAAAGCATCGAATGGGTTGGGAATACCCACAGGCCGATCGGCCAAACCCAAGTAATGGGTTTCTAGATCTTTCTTTACCTCCTAGTTTCACAAACGGTCCTTCCTTTATTCCCTAACGGTCGTTAGTCAATTCTGTTAATTACATAACGTCCGTTAGTTATCATTTCGTGTCCAAATAATTAAAATACATAATTATTATATATATTAATTATTTACTTGATCATTCATACGTAAAGTGTGCAATCCCTCGGTCCCGTGTTCGAATCTAGACATACACGATTAATATTTTTCCATTAACTCTAACAGCTCCTACTTGGAAATCTATTAAAAGTGTAATGACATTGGTTAGCGTCTAGCAACACGCCAATGCCCCTAGTACAACTCGGGTGGTGGTCTCCTGGAAAAACCATTCGATGATTACTCATCATACTTATCCTTTTGTTTCTAATACCACATTAATAAAGATATGGATCTAAGTCATTCTTTATTAATAATTCTGTTTCTCGTTGTTTATGATTAAATAAGATTACCAAATCTTCTGAACTATTCAGGGGAGATCTTGGGTGTGGCCACACATACATCTTACTAATCCTACGAGGGGCCCAGCAGTATTAAACTCCAAATAAATTTGAAGGAACAAATTATATATTGACTACGAGCATAACTCATGCACTTCGCAATGCTTCCGAAAACAATCCGTATAGCTACCAGTTACGTATAGCGTTAAATTGAATTACAGAAATGCACTACATGCATGACAGTTATCTGACATCTCAAGTATGAGGATAACTATGTACACATGATTTACTTAATGACAAGATCCATAAAGTAAACTCATGAAGTCGGGATAAGTCCTATACTCAAACATTTGAATATCATGTGAAATTGGTATGACAACGCATCAATATACTTTCAAGTATATTATACCAATACTCAGATTTGTCTTAGTTTAATGATATTCCCATATCATTAACCGACAACGGACAGTTTAGAATATATAAATATATTCATGGATTATAAACATGCAAATATAGGATATATTATTAAGAAAATGATAAACAAACATAACAATTTATTTTATTTCATTAAAATAATAACTGTTTTACAACATCCCATTATCCAAATACTAATCACAGATATGCATGAAACTATCAGCTAAACGAAGTCCTATGCCTTCAGAAAGTTGTTTAAGCTTTCCACCGGGTAGAGCCTTCGTTAATGGATCTGCTAAGTTGTTATCTGTGTGAACTTTGAGTAACTCGATCTCGCCTATCTCCACTTGTTCTCTAACATAGTGATACCGGATCAGGAAATGTCTGGTGCCCTTCATGATTCCAGGCTCATTAGCAAATGTAATTGCGGCTGAGTTGTCACAATACATTTTTATAGGTCTTTCGATTGAGGGCATAACTCCAAGCCCTTAAACGAATTTCCTAATCCAGACTGCTTCCATTGCAGCTTCCGAGGCAGCAATATACTCACTTTCTGTTGCAGACATCGCTATAGTACTTTGCTTCTTGCTCTTCCAATCCACAGAACCTCCATTGACGACAAAGACATAACCCGTCTGAGACTTCGTATCATCTTTATCACACTTCCAGGATGCATCGCAGTAACCTGTAACACACAACTCTGCTTCTGGATTTCCCCCGTATACTAGAAACATTTCTCTCGTAGATCTTAAATACTTGAGAATATGTTTCACAGCAGTCCAGTGGAGTTCACCTGGGTTCTGCTGATAACGACTGGTAATATTCTAAGAAAACGCCACATCGGGCCTTGTACATCGCACCGCATACATAATAGATCCCACAGCCGAAGCATAAGGGATTCTCTTCATGCGTGCCACCTCTTCAGGTGTTGAAGCACAAGCTTTGCTACTCAAGCCATGTTCTACTTGCATTGGCAAAAATCCCTTTTTGGAATTTTGCATACTGAATCTCTTCAATATCTTGTCAACGTAAGCACTTTGGCTTAAACCAATTAACCGCTTTGATCTATCTCTATAGATCTTGATTCCTAGAATGTATGCTGCTTCTCCTAGATCCTTCATGGAAAAACACTTCCCAAGATAGGCTTTCACCTCATTCAAGCTTAGAATGTTTTTACCCATGATCAATATGTCATCAACATATAGAACTAGGAAAATAGCATCACTCCCACTAGCTTTGTGGTATACACATGGCTCATCAAGATTTTGAGTAAATCCAAACCTTTTGATTTCCTCATCAAATCTCTTATTCCATTGACGTGATGCTTGCTTCAATCCATAAATGGATCTTTGAAGTTTGCATACACGGTCAAGAAATTCTGGATTCACAAACCCCTCAGGCTGCGCCATATAGATGTCTTCATCTAGGCGACCATTCAAGAAGGCGGTTTTGACATCCATTTGCCAAATCTCATAATCATAGTGTGCAGCTATGGCTATGAGAATCCTAATAGCTCTAATGTCAGCTACAGGAGAAAAGGTCTCCTCGTAGTCAACACCATATGTTTGGGTAAAGCCTTTAGCCACCAAACGAGCTTTATAAGTATGTACATTGCCATCCATGTCCGTTTTCTTCTTGAAGAGCCACTTACTCCCAACTACCTTAGCATTGGGAGGAAGGTCTACTTCAATCCAGACTTCATTGTCTCTCATGGATTGCATTTCCCCATTCATAGCTACCTGCCATTTATCCTTTTCAGGACTATTAATGGCAGCCCTATAACTAGTAGGTTCATCAAGATCCCCTAGTATAGTTTTCTCGCACTCTACGTTAAGACATAGACGCTCAGGAGCTTTCACAGTTCTTGCAGATCTGCGAATGGGAACCACTTCAACTTCAGGTGGAGGACCTAAACTTTCAGGTTTCACAGGAAGTGTGCTAGTGTTTTCAGAAGGTGATATATCTTCTTGATCATTTTCAAGATCATAAACTCTCCCACTGAATTCTTAAGTTATGAGACTCTCCTCAAGGAAATCTCCATACCTAGCCACAATGACTTTATTCTCTGGTGGAAAGTAAAAGTAGTAACCCTTTGTTTCCTTAGGGTATCCTACAAAGATACACTTAACAGATCTTTGTTAGAGTTTATCTGGTGAGTCACGTTTAACAAACGCCTCACAACCCCAGACCTTTAAGTAAGACAAGTTGGGAGCTTTTCCAGTCCATAATTCATATGGAGTCTTATCAACCTTCTTAGTTGGAATCCTATTTAATACGTGAACATCAGTTTCAAGGGCATAGTCCCAAAAGGATAAGGAAAAAGTTGTCAGATTAAACATAGATCGTACCATATCTAGCAATGTACGATTTCTCCTTTCAGATGCACCATTTTGCTGTGGAGTATAAGGAGATGTGAGCTGCTGGACAATTCTACACTCAGCTAGATAATCTTTAAACTCTTGGCTTAAATATTCACCACCTCTATCGGATCGAAGAGCCTTAATCTTCTTACCCAGTTGTAATTCTACTTCACTTTTAAAAACCTTGAATGTCTCAAAGACTTCATGTTTATGTTTAAGTAAATAAACATAACCATAACGACTGTAATCATCCGTAAAGGTTAAGAAGTAGCTAGCACCGCGTTTTGACACATGTCTAAGTGGACCGCACACATCAGTATGTATTAATCCAAGTAGATCTGTAGCCCTTTCCATTTGATGTGAAAAATGTTTCCTTGTCATCTTCCCAGATATGCAAGATTCGCATTTATCAAATGAATCATCATTGATATTTTGCAAAAGCCTATCATGTTACAGCTTTTCCATGCGTTTCTTGCCAATATGTGCAAGACGACAGTGCCAAAGATAAGATGAATCCAAGTTTTACTTGATTCTCTTATTGCTAATGCTATACACAGAATTATTTCTATTGGACACATGATTCTCCATGTCAATTTCAAACACACCATTTATAGGAATTGCATTAAAGTAAAAAACATTATTTAAAGAAACCGAAATTCCATTATCAGTAAATGTGTGAACGAAACCATTATCCTTTAACAAAGAAACTGAAATAACACCCCTAATGATAGAAGGTGCAAAGTGACAATTATTCAAAACTAGTATTAAACCCGAAGGTAAGACTAAATCGAATGTCTCTATGGCTTCAACTGCTGCACGTATGCCATTGCCCACGTACAAGTATCTTTCTCCATAGGTCAGCTTCTTCGCTCCTCTAAGCCCCTGCGATGTGTTACAAATATGAGTACCACATCCCGTATCATATACCCAGGCATTATGCTTACGAGGAAAATAAAATAATTCAATCATAAAAATACCTGAAGTGCTCGCGACATTCCCAGCCTTCTTATTTTTATTTGAACGCAACTCCTCCAGCAGCAATGGACAATTCCTCTTCCAATGTCCAGGAGTGTTGCAGTGGTGACATGCAGCCAAATCCTTCTTGGGATAATCCTTCTTCTTAGGAGGATTCTGCTTCTTAGGCATTGGCTGGTAGGACATAACCTGTTTATTCTTATCAGCTTTACCTTTCCCCTTCTTGTTCGCGTGTTGCGGTTTGTTAGGCTTGGTAATCCTACCACCTTGTATTGCTAATACGGCAGGTGTAGGTGGCTTCTTTGACAATCCTTTCTCAAAGTCAATAAGCATTGCATGTAAATCACTTATTGTTTTCCCCGTGCAATGCATATTGAAGTTGCGCACAAAATCACCAAACAACTCCTCGTTAAGGGATCGATTGATGAGGCCAACTTGTACATCTTGCACGTAACCACAGCCGAGTGCATCCAATTGGTCCAAATAACCTTTCATTTCCAATACGTGGGCACTCACAGGTTTACTAGCATCCTGCTTACACTTATGCAGAGAATCTATCAAGTCATATAACTCTGCCATAGGTGGTTTCTCAAACATACGTTTGAGCTCATTGATCATGTCCATGGGACTATAGTTCTCAAATTGCTTTTGAAATTGAGTGTCCATCCCAGATAACATAAGACAAGCCACATCATTGTGCTTCTCATACTCAATGTTGTATTCTTCATGGTCTGCATTAGATGCAGTACCAGCAGGAGCAGTAGGAAGAGCCTTACCAAGGTAATCAATTCTTTTGGCCATTCGCAGAACAATTCTCAAAGAACGGTACCAATCATTGAAATTCTTTGTCCCAGTCAACTTTTCTCTTTCAATCATTTGCTTGAAAGCAGAACTCATGTTGTTCATGTTAGTGTTGTCGGGTTGGGCCATTTCTACAGAAAAAAGTTCAAAAGTTAGTACTTTGGATAATTAATCTTTTCAAGAAAATTAAACACCCATGGTAAATAACATTTAACCATTTAATTTTCACTGAAAACTAGGATCCAAATTGACATAGTTTCATCACATCAACTTTGACTGCTAGCAATGAAAGTACTCAATAAGGTACGAGTCGAACTCAATTGCCAATCTTAAATTGCAATTCCTAGAATTATGGGATTTACATATTTTGCCAACCTCAGTTGCAAATGTAAGCATGTTTTATCCCATCTTTATGCCTTGACATAGTTTCATTACATCAGCTTTGGCTGCTAGTAATGAAAGTACTCAATTAAGTTAACCAATTTAAGAAACTGCAAATTACCATAGTTTCATCTGTAGGAATTAACCTTCTTGATTGTGTGGATCTATTCGGGTGGTCTTGGATCTTGAAAGATCAAGAAACCCATTTGAGTAAGTTGGTAGAGAGAAGTTTTAGAGAGAGAGGGAACTATGTGAAAACCTGAATATAAGATTAATTGTGACAAGAGTTCCAACCCTTCCCAAGTGTGGGAAGGGGTATTTATACTTCTACTATTTGGTGCCCCTAGTGGGCTGTGGAGTGAGCTGACAGTGGGGAAAGCCCCGACCCACTCCACAAATATAAATACGACTAAGCTAATACTAATATTACTAATAATACTAAACTAATATATATAAGCCTACGAGCTATATAAATGCTAATTAGATGCTCGGGGTGACCGAACCTTCATATGAATATTTATATTCCTAACAATCTCCCCCTAAGGGAGGTCACCCCGGAAATAATAACTTGAATTCTAGCATTTTGTCTTCTGAAGATGTCTTCATAGCTCGTAGTCTTTGATTCTTCAAAGTCTTGTATCTTTGTGTTTTCAGCAGTGATCTTGTGATGACCTTTCTTTGTCTTGGATGATCTTTGAGTATTCTTCGACTATATCATCCAACATATGTTTCCAAGTCATCTTTCAGGAGTATGTTTCCATGTGATGTGTAAATCTTTGAGCCGACATGCTCACACTATATGGTGTCATGATCTTTAGCATCAGAGTTTGCAGAAGCCGTGTTAAAGGTCTTTTAGGTTGATCATGACTTTGTTGAGTTACAATGATAGTGTAATGTGAGCATGTGGTGCTGGATTGGCATCTTTTCTGTAATCTGCTTCAACCGCAATCAGCTGCAACTTCAATCAGCTACAACCGCAAACAGCTGCAACAGCAATCAGCTACAATCGCCAGATGTTCCTGCATACGACAGTTAGCAATAAAACGTCCGGTACTTACAGGTTCGGACTTTGAGATTGTTAACAGCATAGTGTGAAAACTCTCTCTAATCCTTACCCAGACCGTTCCTAATCGAAAACCCACAGAGGGCTTTTTAAGATCGAACCGTAGCACATCAACGATTAGGTGAGTCGCTGGAGATCACTCCACGACTGTAGACCGTTAGAAACCGCCGCGATCACTAAGCGTAATCCATAAAGAACTACCGAAGTGACCTGCTTTCAGGGCTGCTTGATGTTGACCCTGGCAGGAATTTCCATTCAATCATTGAGAATTACATTTGTAAATTCTCTCATAAATGTTCTGGCAGATTGCTAAGATCTGCGTAGGACTCATAAGATTACAACTGGTGTCATTAATGTTGAACAACCAGTGTAGAAATAATTCGTGTCCCTATGAGATCTTATTATGCATCTCGTGGCTCTAGACTCTATAGTGCGTTTTGATTTAGAGAGCGGAGGCTGGAGAGGACTGCCACCTATTCAATATCATCTAACTCGGAGTGAGAGAGAGACGATAGGAATGTATTGAACTCCGTGACAATTGAAACAAGAATCCTTTGAGGGACCTTGAGTGGCTAAGGAGGGTTGTGCAGCGTATCACTGGGTCCATGATACTTTGTCTTCAATGCCAGCAATCAACTAAGTGATTCTGACAGAATATGTATTGACCCGGTTTCTGCCTAAGTTGTAAGGAGGGCTATTTCATTTCACCCTTTCTCTTTACAATTCTTTTTCATTCTTCAACCCCTTCAGTGCTTACCGAGACTTCATTACTAGTACCTTGTTGGGTTTGTTCCAGTACTAGCTCCATCTCAGTCGGCACTCTTCCCTTAATCACACTTTTCTCCTTTTTAATCATACCTAAGGACTTCTACACTAACTAGTGGATTGTCCCTGGGTAGATCCCTCCGGCTCTGGCGGGATCGTGGGAACTTGAGCCTAACCTAACCATCCTTATAACTCCATGCATTAATTAAAATGGTCGGTCTTTGGTATTCATCCACGATTGCCAAACCAAATCTTTGAAAAATCTCTCCAAGTGTTCATGATTCTGAAACACATTTTTGCAAACACTTGAGAGTTTTATATTTTTCAAATGCTCCCCCTCAACATGTGCTCGGTTGATTGTTTTATAAATTTGCACATGTTAGGTAGAGCTCGCACTTTTTGAATTGATTGATTTTCCAAAAACATGATCATCGCGAGACACGCTTACATCACTAGTGAACTAGCTTGAAATTATTACCCGTCCAGATCACATTCAAGGAAAGTCGCTCGAAATCGGTACATTCTACTCAGACACGTCCTTTGCGAGACACGCTTACATCACCAGATAAACTGGCTTGAAATTATTACCCGTCCAGGACATGTCCTTTCGACTACTGACTTTAGCTATCGTCAATTCATTGGTGAAGTCTGAGCCTTGCTCATGCTATGCCAAATCCTTTTTGTTCATTTGCTCCCCCTCAATATGTGCATCGATATACGAAAGAGTTTAGCACATATGGGAGAGCCTAACGTTTAAGTTCAAAACATCACATTTTCATCAGGTTTCATATTTAAATCACATTCTCTCCCCCGATCAAAAATTTCAAACCTTTTGAGATTTGTGATCCCAATTGATTTAAATAATTTAGAAAACATGGGAGAAAATGTGGTCAGGTTTAACATGTTCTGATGATGAAACATACTTTGCTCCCCCTTAATCTAAGAGGGAGATTCACTGCTCATTTTGCACAGGTTGATTATTATGACACAAATGATATTGACCTTTTTGCTCAGATGATGTAATCACTCGCTTTACTGAGTGAGTCAGTGGTCAACATCAATCATCCATCCACCAACAAATCTTCTCAAGTATTGTCGATCCCCTCTTGGCGAGATCTGAGTAAGTACTTCTTTGTTGAAATGATGGTGGTGGAGGTGAAGGTGTTGTTGTTGTTGTTGCTGCTGATGTTGTTGTCGTGGTGAATTTCGAGCCAATCAATAGCGTTTGAACGTCTGATTAAATGGTTAGAATGGGAACTGGCACATTCATTTTGGCTATGGAATCTGCATAAGAATATCAACACAGATATACATGCATACAGATACACTATTCCTAGATAGCTACCCTTCAGCAGCTTGCCACATTATAATACCAAGTTCATCTTATAATCAAACCCCAATCAGGAACTACGTCAAACCACTATCTAGCATGAAGAGCAAATAGCAATCATGAACATGGCAATTCACACAGATTTCAATATTTCATTCAGGATCTTAGGAACATGATTCTAACATAATAGCAATCTACCTAAGCGAATCCTGAGAACATATGCACAATATCAACAACAATTAAGCAGCAGAGACAAACAACATTTGAAACTCATTCACTTAGTTCATACAAATGTCATTGGAGTATTCAAAAACATCAAACACAACTGGTTTTCTAACTTCTTTTAGGTTTTGAGTCATAAAGCATTTTGGGGATTATACGAGGATACCAAAGAAACACAAATGAACCTTCTAGATACATAAAGCTAGGAAACTATAAGCAAATTGCACATAATGTCCTAAACTTTCTAGCAACTAACACACTTGGTCATTTGATATATTTAAGCAAGATCCTCTTCAACTAATTCCCCATTAACTACAAAACCTTTTCTAACAAGTATGTTTCAGCCAATAAATCCATTTGATGATATAAAATTTGAATTCACTCTCCCCCTCAATCAATGACCCGTATTCTAGTTGAACCTCAACTAAAATCACGCTCAACCCCACAACTCATCAAACAAGAACTGTCATGAGGTTGTGTAGTCGTTGATTGAGTGACAAATTTTATGCATAATCCAAGTATAAACAAATTTCATACAACACATATTCACCAAGTGTCTCACAAATAACTTTCAGAAGAATCATAGAATGAAAACTATTTGTATGCAAAGAAGACTTCTCTTCTTTTTCAAGAAATGATGCACTGAAACGTACATCAGATCGAAGAAACATGGATATAAAGTAATCCATGCCCAGGTGAACATCACCCAGTTGGAGGAACAGCCGTCTTTTTGGCGACGTGCTTTCCCCAATATGAAGCGCGGGTTGCTATCTAAAGTAATAGCAAGCCATTTAGACATGTTTTAAGAATCCATTTTAACTTCTGCTCGAGCTTCATTTAAAGACCCGTGCCATTATTGAATGACATTTCTAAGTCCGTAAATGTTATCGATAAACAGAAGACATGCCTAGGTGAAACTATTTTTGGTATTTTCTATTTTTCAATTTTTATGGTTTTTCTGGTTTTACGTTTCTCTATTTACAATTAGCATGAATTCTATGTATCTATTTACAAAATGGTATAAGATGAGAAAAAGAATGTAAGAAGCAAAATATATACAAGGATACGAACCAGAAACCATTACTCCTCAGCATTCTGAATCTACACCGCATTCATCACTTGACTTGCTGAAGAGCAATGTGAGCACTTTCAATCAGGGAATGATTCTGGCTTTTCACTCTCCCCTAATTAGTGCTCTCCCCCAATCTGACAACCTCTGACGATCACCCATAATAGGAAGAAGACTTTGGATGAACGCCCGAAATATGAAGAAGACTTTTGATAACCAAATGCATGCCGTCTTTAATCTTCTAACACTCCCGTCCTAGAGTGACGCCGTCACAAACCTTAGGCATCTTTTCGGTAGTTTAAGTTGAGCCTCAACTGAAATCTAGCTTAACCTCACAACTCATCAAACAAGAACTGTCATGAGGTTAAACTAAACCACAAATTTAAGCCCAGTAACAACTTGATTTCAGCTTAACCTCACAACTCATCAAACAAGAACTGTCATGAGATTAGGTTAAAATCAAGTTGGACCTACCCTTAAACTACAGAACAACTTGAATCTAACTTAACTCCACAACTCATCAAACAAGAACTGTCATGGGATTAAGTTAAATATCAAGTTGTTCGAAAAGAGCTCAACATTTTTGAATGTAGAGAAGACTGAAGACTCGACCTTCTTCAAGATTGCCCATTGTGGAGGAACAGAATACCAATCATCTTCATCTCACCCAATGCCTTCCAGTAACCTTACATATAACCCATCAGCCCGCAGCATACACATGAGATAATAACTCCCAACAGAGAATGTAGAGGAGACTGACGACTCGACCTTCTTCAGTCTTTAGTATAACACCAAAGTAACAAGTTGAACCACTGATCATCTATAGAATGTATCCATATTTGGATATTAAGCCCTGATCACGTGAACCTGTTGTGCGTCCTTGATGTACACATTCTCTCTCCCCTGATGGTTACGATTAATCAGCACATAACGTAGCAGTGAAACGATAATACCAAGGTAACAAGTTGAACCACTGATCATCTACAGTATTTATCCATTCTGGATATTAAGCCCTGATCACGTGAACCTGTTGTGCGTCCTTGGTGTACACATTTCTCTCCCCCATGATGTTTACGATTAATCGGAATCATCATCATGATGTGTACATGTAGCCTGATGACGTATGCAGGAAGCATTGACTAGAAACCCTTTGTTGCTGATTGAACCAGCCCGTGAGAATATGAAGATTAGCATTCCATGACCATGTTCTTCAACACCTTGAAAGACGAAGGAAGAAGTAGTGTTGGAGAACCATGGTTTGCACGACTCCTGAACTGACGTATTCAGGAGTCGTATGACCATTTCTCAATCATCAACCAACATGTAGACTAATATTCACCCTTTCCCCCCCTCAAAAATTGCATATGCCTGCCAACTGCAATTTTTGATGATTGAACCAGTGAATATGAATACCATCAACGATAAGTAACTCCGCTTGATGGTTCTTGAAGACTAACACGTTGTTTATTCACTCTTTCCCCCCCTAAAAAATTGCATATGCCTGTCAACTGCAATTTTTGGTTGAACAAGTGAATAAGAATATACTCCAGTGTGCGCCGATCCACTTGAAGATTGAATAAGCACGGAAAGAGCATGAATCTTGTTGATGAGAATGGCCATTAATAAGAAGACTCCTCTTCTTTTGAAGATAAAATGCACTCAAGCGTACACTTTTCTTTTCTTTGAAGAACGAGGCCTGAACTGATGTATTCAGACGTCATTATTTTGAAGAGCGAGGCCTGCACTGACTTGTACAGACGTCATTATGATGAAGAACGAGGCTTGAACTGCTGTGTTCAAACGTCATAATGATGAAGAACGAGGCCTGCACTGATGTGTGCAGACGTCATTACTCTCTCTTTACTTCTTCTCTCATCTAACTCGTTACCAACCCCATTATCATTCTGTCGGCTTGATGTCGTGACCACTGATGGAGAAAACCCAATATGATGAACTTGATACTGAAGTAATATAACCCGAACTTGTGACTTAAACTTGTACTAATGCGTGACAAAGAGCGGTGTAGAGACTTCGTGCAACATCGAATCCCTAAGTACTCTATACTCTTCAACCAACCAACCATCAAGTATAAGACGTACATCACCTCTTGGATATCCACAACTTCGTGTGACACTGAGCACTACAACGTGACTCCTTAAAGTGATAGTTATTTTGTAATAGGGAGAAAGAAAAAATAACTAGATATCCAAGTCCTTGTCATTGTATTGAAAGCTCGAACAAGGATCTCGAAGAATCTTCATCCAACCTCCCCGATATCTTCAGATGCTAAGTACACGCACCCATGAAATTTCACTTCAGCCTCAAATAAACAATACTGAACTAACCCCGTAGTCACATCTTGTCAATTAAAAGCCTCGATCCAGCCATTTGTGATGTTATAACTGAACTTCGATAATGCTTTTAACCCGATCCCGGTCAAGAGCGCATAGACCATCATCACGGAATTTTACAAATCTATGGTTTAAACCGAGAAATAAGTTCTTTCGCGGGATTTTACAAAACCAAGAAGAAACCGTGAGACAGTAACCGATTGAATGTGGCGTGACTGATTTGGTAATGGTGAACATCAGTTTGGGTTAAGAATATTTCGTGAGAATTACAGATCACATCACAACCTAAAAAACCTTTGGCCAACAAACCAACTTGGAACACAGATTAGTGACCACATGATGAAGGAAACCCGATATACCAGTACTGAAACCAGAAGAATAAATCCCCAAATTTGTAACTTAAGCTTGCACTAATGTTGGAAGAACGGTGTAGAGAATAAATGCTCCAAGCAGATCTCTAAGTGCTCAATACCCAACCAAAGTATGAGACATTAACACCTCTTGCGATTATCGACATCGTCAATGACGTGTGACACTGAGTATTCCAATAACTCTTAAGTGATAGTTACCTCGACTGCTGGTAACTAGATAACCCAAGTCTTCAACTTAAAATTTAAGCACGAGCAAGTTATCATTGAAAGTCATGCATCCAACCAACCCCGACTTCAAGATAAAATAAGTAGACGCCTTCGAGAAATTCAGCTTCAATCTCAAATAAGGAACACCAAATGAACTTCGTGATCATCTTGTGTTGTTGACTTGTCAAAAGGAAAAGAAACAAGCGCCAATTCTTAACAGTACCCATGACTCATAGTCAGTCCTATCAAACAAAGCTGTCTGACCCAGCTACTTGGATATTGTCAGATTCAGTGCATGGAATAGTTGTCGTACTGTGTCAGGATTTTACAGTTCTTGAGATTTATTCGAGAAATAAATTCAAGAACAAACTGCACAACAGTAAGAACAAACTGCTGAAATCTTAGGCAATTAGCTAAGACCTTAACCACTGAAACTGGAACCGCTAAAATTCACATCGCTGGAGATGGAACCACTAGGAAACTCGCGCTAATTCTCCCCCTCAAAAAGGACATGAAATGACCTTTTTGCCAAAGCTGAGAGTCCGTGATGTTTGTGAATTTGTCAGGCACAAAACATGGAGAGAGACAAATGAAACTACTGCAACGAAGATGTTGATTAAGACTCTCTTGTAGTAACCCCTTGCTTTCCTCATCATCAATGGTTTAGTAGATTAACAAATCATTGAAGCTCGTAATATGCCAAAACCGCTTGATGAAATGCATATGACTTTAACATGAGTAAAAGGTTAAAACATGTCTCCAAACAAATCACCTCTTGTCTTTAAGCCTGACTACCTCTTGAGAAGATCTTGAACAACAATCCCATTAGAAGCTTGAGAAACAACAATCACTTGATGAAGCTTGATAAAGAACAAGTCAGCGACTTAAACTTGCACTAAATTATGAATTAGAACCTATATTGAGCACAACAACGTAACTCCTTTAAATATAGGTAGTGATATATACCCAACCTTCCATCCTTAATTGTATATATCCACTTCATGAACATCCAAGTCTAATCACCTTAAATTGCAAATTGTGATTTAGAACCTATATTGAGCACAACAACGTAACTCCTTTAAAATATAGGTAGTGATATATACCCATCCTTCCATCCTTTATTGTATATATCTACTTCTTGAACATCCAGGTCTAACCACCTTAAATACGCTCGAGCAAGGGTCAACAAACATCGTGCATCCATCCACCCCGAGATGTTTGTGACACTAAGTACACCAACCCGTGAATTAACAAACCAACCAAGTTACCATAGTTTCCCAATTCCTGCTGATCTTGAAGCACAAACTTATCCCGAAAAATTAGTCACACCCCGTAAGTTTCATTATTTCTAAACCCAAGTCCAGCCTACTTGTCCAAAATTAATTTCACGGGATTTTACAGCTCTTGAGATTTAAACCGAGAAATCGAATCTTTCGCGGGATTTTCTAAAAACTACAAGAGAAACCGTGAAATCAACCAGAATACCCAAGAGTGAGGTGCAATACCAATCTTCGAAATTCAAGTCACAGAAGTCAAATCACAACATGATCAAATTGCAACAGGCCAAGTCACAGATTGTCAATTTGCACCAAGACAGATTGCAATCAATCAAATCACAATAAGTCGAATCGCAAGTGTTAACTCGCAACGTCATATCGTAACTGGTCAAATAGCAATCCGTCAAGTCGCAATAAGACAAACACGCAACTTGACAAATCACACTTAATCACATTGCAATTTGTCAACTGTAACTCAACTCGAAAACATCAAATCGTAGGCACCAATTGGACAATGCTGCCAAATCCACAATTCCACAACTCAACTTTATTGTGATTATGTCCAAACTCTAATCCCAATTAACCCAAAACACAGTCATCCCAACATTTTCTTCCATGAAGAAAAAGCAACGACCAAAATTTCACACATGTCACGAACCCCCAAAATTCAACACAAATCAATTTCAGGTTCTCTACGGCTCAATAAGAAAGACTCGGTCCAAACTTATATCCAAAATTTTCTACAACCAAAGAGATTCACCCTAACTAACATTCGTTCCTTTGATAAGAGCCAAGAATATTCATCAAAAAGATTTAAACCCACATCAAAAAGAACGTCCTTTTGTTATAGCACTAGAGCTTCAATCCAAAGAAAGAAGAGAATCATCCTTGTGTTATTAGTAAATAATACAAGCCCAAGTAAAAGCAAATCAAACCGTCCTTGGAATCACAGTCCACGAACATTAGTCCATCTCATCCAAGCCCAACATCGAATCCGGTATAGGCCCACTTCAAAATCATTCAGCCCATTTAACTTCAGTTAATGATTCCTATCCAAATCCATATCTGCTAATATAAAGGGTATCACATACTTTTAACCCTAATCATTTATCATTTGCCTTAACCCTAAAGACAAACCACTCCGCCCCCTTTCACTCTCATTATGCTCAGCCCTCCAACACATCAAATCCATCCTCCTTTACACAGCCAAACCCTTATCTCAAAACCATCCGCCCCTATCCTCTTTCATCTCTCCAACCGTATTTATCTCCAAAATGAAACTCAGGTAGGCACTATTGTTATGTTTAATTTGTGTTTATTTTTGGTTTTTCATTTAAACCGAATGAAAGGAAAGACAAAACAAAGTTGTTTTTGTCTCTTCCTTATGATTGTTCGGATATAAACACAATGAGTATAATCTCATCACACATCAAAGGTTGTTAATTTCTTTTCAGTTTTAGGATCTATGATGGTGTTCTTTCGTGTGTTTGAACTTTGTAAAAGTTCTTTGGGCTTTGTTCTACACGACAAGAAATCTGAGATTCAATTTGTTCTACACGACTAGTAATTGAAGAGTGATTTATATAAGGATTTGTGTTGGTATGAAGTGGGTTGAGTCTCGTTTAGGATTAGTTATAGTTGACGATAGGATTTGGTCATGGATAAGTCGCGTATGGTTGATTGAATTCAATACGAGTTGTTGGTATTTGGTTAGTGGTCTACTGGTCTTCTATCATTATCTTAATCCTGTTGGTTGGCTGATTATGAGGTCAACTAGAGTCAGTGTTACGTTTAGGTCAACGTGGTCAAACCGCATCTGTGCAAAACCCAACCCGAGTTCGTGATTGTACACAAACCGCGTATACTTTTCATACACAAACCGAGTTCGTGTTATACAGTCAAACCGAGTACGTGACAATACATACAAACCGCGTTCGAAGTTAAACAGACAAACCGAGTTCATGGTTGTACGGACAAACCGAGTTGGCGAGTGTTTAGACAAACCGAGTTCATGATATTATGGACAAACCGAGTCCAGGGTTAAACAGACAAACCGAGTCTGTGAGCCAATGGACAAACCGCGTCTGGGACAAACCGAGTCCAGGACAAACCGAGTCCAGGACAAATTGCAAGTTTGACCGGTCAAACTGTCACTTTCGTACTTTCCTTAAAACCCGGATCTGTGTTTTTCACTTTGACCAGTCAAACAGACAAACCGCCTTCAAGAATAATATCATTTTACATGAGCAGCAACAAGAACATCAACAAGAGAAACCACCCTTTTGATCAAACCGAATCCAAGAACACAAGAATTTTTGTGACCAAAATGAACCCACGGCTCAGCTTCAAGTCGATAATAAGATGATAACGCCTTAACCCTTGAACCATTCACCACAAATAAGCCACAGCACCAACGTATAAACCATGTAAATCACCAACGAATAAAACCGATAAGATACCAGATCTTGATACATGGTATTTCGAACCAGAGAGTTTCATAATATAAAGGCCATAATCATTTAAACATTTGAAGCCCAACTTGAAGGCCCATTTGAATATTAAAACCATGTAACTATTCGAACAACACTGAATATTAACATTTGAATATTAACATTTGAGACTAAAACTGTTAAGACAAGATGATACTTTCAAATGATATCCAAATGATCTTTAAAAACGCAGTGTACCAGCAGTTTTCTAAAACAAAAATAATTAAGGCCCACAAACAACCGAACCAAATCCATTCAACGCATTCGAGCCAAAAAAAATAAGTAGAGCAGTTAGTATAAAAAGGATTCGAGCAGTATCAAACTTTGACCAAATCAACCTTCTTTGACCGAACAAGATCCAGTTAACTTACAAAATTCTTTGACCAAATCAAAAATACTTTGACCGAATAATCCAAACAAAATTGACCAAGATCTGAACCGAATATACAGCCATTGACCACAGATCTGACCAAGATGAAACCATGGCTCTTGATACCAATTGTAGGAATTAACCTTCTTGATTGTGTGGATCTATTCGGGTGGTCTTGGATCTTGAAAGATCAAGAAACCCATTTGAGTAAGTTGGTAGAGAGAAGTTTTAGAGAGAGAGGGAACTATGTGAAAACCTGAATATAAGATTAATTGTGACAAGAGTTCCAACCCTTCCCAAGTGTGGGAAGGGGTATTTATACTTCTACTATTTGGTGCCCCTAGTGGGCTGTGGAGTGAGCTGACAGTGGGGAAAGCCCCGACCCACTCCACAAATATAAATACGACTAAGCTAATACTAATATTACTAATAATACTAAACTAATATATATAAGCCTACGAGCTATATAAATGCTAATTAGATGCTCGGGGTGACCGAACCTTCATATGAATATTTATATTCCTAACATCATCACATCAGCTTTGGCTGCTAGTAACGAAAGTATGTAATTTACCCTTTGATTACCATCCTTGCTCATCACATCAGCTTTGGCTGCTAGTAATGAAAGTATGTAATCTCAGGTGTTTCCGTTTCATTGGACGACATATTACTTAAATTTAAGGGTATTAATTTTGATGTGTGTAATCAAAAGTATGTACAAAGATGTCATGCATTCATCTTGTATCATATGTTTCATGTAAAAAAAAACTTTTACTCTTTACTAAGCTTAAATCAACAAAGTTTTAATTGATGGCGTTGAGAAACTTACAACTTTGCCTTAAGATGCTTCGTACATATGTAATGGTTGTACTTGGTAAGTCTAATTTGACGCACAAGCGGGCGGAGAGACAGAATGGAGTCTCTTTAAGGCCACAATTTAATGCGCAACCAACCTTATAGTTTGTCAAAATTAGGTCCGCCTTTCGACCAATTTTGTACAGTTGCATCAATCAATTAAAAGTTTAAGATTTTTAAAGCTTAAAAAATTTATGTTGTAAATTATTAAATTGCTAGTCTCGCCTGGGAGCAAATTAACGTGCGAAGCGAACCACTGTCGGCACATAAGACTTGGCAATAAATAATTTACTACATCAAGGTTTCATAGTTATTAGGTCAATTTATTTTTTATATCAAAAATTACCCTCCTTTTGCTTTCAATTTAATAACAATTTAAACAAAAAAAGACAAGTAATTTAACAAAAAATAAATAACCACATAATAACACATATATGATCTTAACCATTAAATCATATAGCCACATGCAAACCTTTTGATAAATCCTATTAATAATCTCTATGTGAATTTTATGTATATAATTATAAAGACTCCCATTGATTTTCGAGCGCATTGTACCCAATGGACCACAAACACCAAAAAGTTGTCGCGTAAGCCTTAATAATTATATACCACGTTGCACATAATTGATTCATTAATTAAATTAATTAGGTCTTCCCTAATTTTAGATTTATCTAAAACATGTAGCACAAAAACAAACCCTAATCCATGAATTCCTTGCATGAAGAATCATGGATTATCCAGGAACGTAACCCTTATCATTCAAATAAACACATAAACACAACATGTCCTAATTTAGGGTTACAAAACTAACTTTTTATTAAAAGAGGGTCGAAACCCCCCCCCCCTTAAATTATGATTCGATTTTTATTGTATGTTTAAAAACCCTAGAATAAAAATCGACTTAACATGTAAATTCAAATCAAGATTTGATTTTTATTATGCGTTTAGGTAATTACAATTACATGTTAAATTGGCTCGTGATGCCACTGTTGGAATTTAAATAGCATGACTAGCAAGAACAAGGATCTAATCTTCTCTTCACTTCACTTGATCAAACAAATAGGATTACCGTGAAACCCCTTACCTTTTTGTTTCACAATCCAAGATGAATAACTAAAGTAAGTTATTACCGAACTCTTGTACACACGTACTATAACCAATCAAGTATTGATGCTAGTGAATGAACACGATTAACCAAAACAATTTTGTTAACTTGAAAAACTTATGGATCGACCCACAAAAGAGAGTGTTGACCGGTTTTAGAAGTAAAAGAGAAAGAACACAAATTTAGGGTTATAGCAATGCACAAGGTAACCTAACTAATAACCCTTCAATTGTATTTATAGGCAAAACCTATCTTGGAGCAAAAGAAAGCATCGAATGGGTTGGGAATACCCACAGGCCGATCGGCCAAACCCAAGTAATGGGTTTCTAGATCTTTCTTTACCTCCTAGTTTCACAAACGGTCCTTCCTTTATTCCCTAACGGTCGTTAGTCAATTCCGTTAATTATATAACGTCCGTTAGTTATCATTTCGTGTCCAAATAATTAAAATACATAATTATTATATATATTAATTATTTACTTGATCATTCATACGTAAAGTGTGCAATCCCTCGGTCCCGTGTTCGAATCTAGACATATACGATTAATATTTTTCCATTAACTCTAACAACAAACCTAAACATGGTTATATTTAATTTTTTTAATGATAATCTTTAAGAGCACACGGTGTCTTAACGTGAGAGGTGGGTGAAACCTTCACTCGGCTGTGTTAAACCCACGTTAATCACACCGCCCCCCTGCGTTAAGGGCTGCGTTAAAGCCTCAACGCAGCGTTAAACACTTTTTTTTTTCTTTTCTTTTCTTTTTCTTCCGATTTAAATGGGTTTTGGTGGGTATTTTAGTCTGTATTTTGGTGTGTGTTTGTATAACATGTGTGTGTTATGTGTGTGTAAAATGTGATTTTTAAAGGTTGAAGAAAGCAAGTTTTGGTGTTTTACATTTTCAGTCCTTGTGGGTTTTTTTTTTTTTTTTTTTTTTTTTTTTTTTTTTTTTTTTTTTTTTTTTTTAAAGTAAAAAAAATACCAGTTATTGTAAATTTTAGTTTTGTAACTTTAAAGAAAATGTTTTTTTGTATTTTATAAATGGAAAAAAAAGTGGGGCCCAAAATGTGGTGTTATGGTTGAGTTAAAGTTGAGTTATGATAAGGGGTGTTTTTTTTAGTTAAAGGTGAAAAAGTTAAAGCTGATGTGCCGCTGACGTGACACTGGGTGAAAGTTTAACCCAGGGTGATGACACACTTTGCTCTAAGTGGTTGTGTTTGTTTCTTTAATAAAATCATTCATTTAATATCTCTTAATAGTTTATAAATCTAAATCATTAAAAGCTTTTGATAATTAAATGTATTTGTTTTTATCTCTCGTTTGTGTCAAGAGGTTTAGACCTCTTGTCTAACAAGACTTGGAAAGGGATCTTATGGCTATATTTGGTGACATGTAGCAGTAGCAATAAGCAGTAGAAATTAGCAATAAGCAATAGATGTTTGTTTAAAAAACGTGTTTAGTAACGTAGCTATAACTGTAATTATAATGTGTAAATCAAACAAATGCTTACCGCTTGTCGCTTGCTGCTTCTTCAGGAAGCATTTAAGATAGGAGCAGTTGGTCATGTTTCAAACGTTTGTTAAGGTGTTGCCAAACAAGAAAATGCTTACCGCTTGTCGCTTCTAAACGCTTTAAAAGCTTGTTGCTAAACATGAGTATATAAACTAGTTTTTTGTATTCTAGTTATTTAAACATTTAAAAACATAAATAAAATTATTTGATTCAGATTCAGAATTTTGTACCACATATTAAAATTCAACGAATCAGATTAAGATTGAGATTTAAAGTCTTTCAACAAACAAACAACACAGCAAAGTTACATTGCAATTCAAAACGATACAAACAAGGAACTTGAATCTTGCGTTGCATGTTCATGTCTTACGCTATATTAGTTTATTATTGTGAACCCAATGTTATTCTGAACAACTTATATTTATCTACTCGAATTCTGAAAAATAAAATATTTTATGGTTAGCTTAGTTGGACTAGTACACTAAAGGTTCCAGATTTTGTTTAGAATAACTACATATTTCATACGTGGTCTATTTTCAACCATTATATCAAGCAACTCAAGTGTCGTTACATACTCCTCTTTTAATAAAGATGTTAAAATTGTAGTTCACATATACGTATCAAGTTACTTAGAGCACTAGGTGCAGGGAGCAAGTCAAGTTACTCATTTGGGGTCCACGGAGTGTCATATCATTTTAACAAACCTCCACAACTAACCCCCTCATTAACAACTAACCTCAACTTACTCATTTGGGGCCCACCTACCCTTTATTTACACACACACAAACCTGCCAAAAAATCTGACAAAAGGACAGTTTTTACCCTCCCCGTGCAGACGACGAGGGTGCAAGTGGCGAGAAATGAGTAAGGAGCACGGTGTGGTGGCTAGCAATGGCGAGCATGCCACGGTGGACTGACGATGTATGGCGAGTACCACACCGTGTGCTCTTATATGATTAACAATCTTGTGGATGTTTAACAATCTTTGTAACCTATTTGACAAAAATGAAACTTTTTTTTTTTAGCATTTTTGTAGTGATTACAGGCTCTATCCTTGTCCTCACACATATATGGCGATATTTTGCTAACATAACGTACATATTTTAGCCGAAATCTTTCTGGAAGTAGTCTCTTTACCCTCAATTCTACATCATATCTCCCTCATACCCTGCTTGGACGAGATTTGGCATACGGTATACCTAAGCATTTGATTATGAAGCAAAGACTTTCACTAATAGTTTCTCTTGTCTTCGCGAAACAAGAGTCAAAACAAGAGAAACTATTAGTATTAAAGTAAAGATTTTTACATGGACATAATTTGTTATCACAAGGAAGGGTACATACACGTTTTGGTGAATTTGACATGCTCCACATGCCATACGTGATTCACGTTTTAAGCATGTGACATCAAAACTATAAATGTATAGAGGTGGTAAATGTAGTACATTACATGAATTATTTTACAGAGGTTGAGTTAAAACAGGTATAAACCGAACCAGCTTCGTAATGTATAAACAATTACCCATTCGATCTACTCGTTTACCATCTTTAACATGAATGTAATGAACTCTATTCAGTTAGTATATACTAGTTTTTTGTTGCTAGGAAACGTAATTTTTCCGTGCTGCAAGTAACTGCTTCCACTTGACTATGAGTGCAAAGATACCAAATGCAGGAAGGTGAATTAATCCCACTCCGAGATACCTGCAACAAGTAATTGATTTCCCGAGTTACAACATCTGAATACATGCTAGCTTTATTTTAGAAGTGTTAACGCAATAATCTTTTAACAAAGTTCTAAAAATAGGATAAAAGGTGTTTGGGGTATGTATTGGCCCCTTAGGTATTGGATGTGGTACTTTAAAATTTATACCAGGTTCTCACTTTAATATTTAAATCCAAAGAATCATACCAGATGGGAGCATATGGAGAAGATAAGTCGAGGAAGATATATGGCCACCTGCAATAACATGAACCAGGTATATGTTAATTACTTGGACCAATGAGCAGAACGCGTTAGATAAAAGGGGAGCGGGTCAAATGGGTTGAAAGTAGCAAGTCTATTTCTAGTATTGTTTCTGTACTCACAAATTTCAACGTTTCTCATTTATAAAAATGGACAAAAAAATGTTTGTGGCCAACCAAACCCGACCTGTACTATAATGGCACATTTCAATCCGAACCGGTTTTGACCCATTACCCAACCAACCCGACGTACCCATCTCACCACCTTTACAATCGACAGTTGCATTAAAGACGGTACAATACAAATTAATATTGACATTCTGAGATAGCATGCAATAAATCACCAAAAGAGAGCACTTGGGATTACTACAAAACAAATTGACCCAATCACCTGACATGACCTGTGACTTCTATCTGGTTAATCCCTTCTGTATTGGTTTATTAAATATCGTATCCGTAATTTAACAGCTCTCGTCTTTGTATAAAGATCACACTATAGATAATTCTAGTTGTATATGTATGTTTCTTTGCTAATTCACATGACTGTTTCGGTAGTAATATTTAATATAATGTGGATGATGAAATTCACTGAACCAATGCTTAGCAGGCCTCGAGATAGACGCTAGAGTCAAAACATATGATCATTGTTATAAATGAACAAAAGTTAACTTACCGTATTGATATACAAGCATGGAGGATCCACTGGAAGATGACGAATGTACATGTCCATAGACCAAAGTATGCTAAACGGAAGAAGGGAAACCGCTGATAACGGATTTATGATAGCCATGTCAGTAAGAGAGTAACATTAAGCTTACAATATAAATAAGCACATACACACATAATATGATCTATAATCTGTATAAAAACAGAACTGCCCTTGCCCCTTAATAGTTTTACCGCTTACAGGTTTCGATGATAAATTTTGAATTTTCAATACTAGTATTCGTATGCCGTCTTTAAAGAAGCCTTTTGGTTCTTTGACAATGTCCTGCTTGTGATGTACTCAAGTTTAAATTAAACTCGAAGCTCATTTGAATTTACGCTAAATGAATTGTATTTATTAAGTTGCATTTTTCTCAGTTCATATTTTCATAATTTAGAAGTCTTACTTCTTGCAGATTCTAACTTTTATTAGTTGATACTACCGAATGCAATACAAGTGCTTTTAAGGGGTTAGATGTGTAAATGCCGAAACTGAATGAAAGTTGTCCATGAAAGAAGTATAGCTTACTAGGCGATTAAGAAACACTTCAATGAGGAGGAGAACAGCGTTGACTGAATGCATGCTAGCATGTAACTATAACAAAGAAGGTCGAGTTATCCCTCAAAAAAAATATAAAAAAGAAATAAATAAGGCTTTTACAAAATGGATGTATATAACCAATATGTAGCTTAATAGCAAAAAGTGAATAAGTATTAAGTAACAACTTACAAAAGTTAGTTGGTAAGTTGGAGGAGTAAGAAATGGATAGATTATGAACCAAAAAACAGTATCGGTCAGCCCCACAGAACCAGCACATATCTGCTTATTGAGAGAGAATAAAAAATAAATTCAATGAGGACTGCAACATGGATATAAATAAACAGAAAGTGAATACAAAAAGTTAGCAACTTTTGTTTAAATCAATTCTAGATAACCAACTTTTTTTGCCTTGAAAAGAACAATTAAAATTCGGAAAAACTTGAGAAAGACCCTCGAACTATCCAAATTTCATATAAGTTAATCTATTCAAAAACTTTGACCAAGAAACGTGACGGTGTAGTTGCATCTGGAAACTGATTAAGTTATAATATTCCCTTCACTTAAAAAATTTTAACTTCAAATTTTTTGCTTGACTAATAAAAAGTAGGTTATTAAAAATAGGGTGTTAATAGAGCTGGGATCCATTAAGGCAAATTTCCTTAAAAACATGCCTGGAAGACTATTTGACAGAAATAGTCCCATGGGCCAGCAGTCTTTCGGTTATGAACTTTTCCATAGTTCCTCGGCTTCATTGGCATATGTTGAGAAGCCAGGCCAACTTCTATTAAAGGATCCTCTAACGTGCCTTGTTCTGTGTCTAAATCTACATGATTGATATTATCGTCTCCAACTTCATTCCAATATTGGTAACAGCCGTAAATGGAGAGTGAGGACGCAAGCTACAAACAGTAGTTGTGAGAGAAAATGTGCATGTTAGAGCTATGCAGTTTATAAAACTTATAGAGACAAGATTAGCAACATTGCATACCGCAAAACAGAAAGTCAACAAAGCAAATGTCCACCTGTCAATCATCGAATACAAGATGTTAACGAGATTGGCATGTGTAAAGCTGTTAACGCGATACGTATATATGACCACATTATTTTACTACCTTTTAGCATAGTTCTATAGTGGTAAAGCCTTTAAGTTAGAAAATGAACTTGATGAAGAAAGAACACGACAAAAATTAAAACATGCAATTCTATCCATGAAGCCTGACTGATTTAGACCGTCTCACTAACAGTGGCATTATGCAAACAAAGAGCTCAAACAACAACAACAACAAAACCCAATCCCGCCGGGGCAGGGTATGGGAAACAAAGAGCTAAAAGAAACCAATTAAAAGTTAAAAATAAGTATAAATTTACATAATCCAGGGCTCATAACAGTAATAAATTAGGTAGAGGATCATTTTGCTACATTAGATTGCTAGTGGTCCTTCTTCCTGCATTTTTCCGTCTAGTCCACCAATAGGAAACTATTTCCTAGCAAGCATGTAAATTCGCTTAGAACAAGGACCACACCGTCATATCTTTTAAGTCAATAAAGAAACATCGTCAATTGTCCATTATGGTAGTAGGCAAGTGTAGTGACTCTGGTATTCCTACAATATCCTAGCCTCGTCACTAGCAAAGATGGTTGTAAGATGAACACGAAACAGACAATGTGTTATGATCCCACATCGGCCAAGTATGGGATTGGTTGATGGTTTATAAAGTCTAGGTGTCCCCTCCTCTTACAAGCTAGTTTTTTGAGTGAGTTCTACACTTGGACTTATGAACATCAATACGAGCCTAGTATGGGATAGGTTCGTATCACAATGACATGATGCTCTGTGTCAGGGATTGTTATGAGGGCTCCTTAGTTACGCAAGTAGCAAAATATTGGCTCCCCGGCCAATTGTAAGTTACCCTTTTCTACTCAGATAGCAGCATGCTAGAAATTACTCGAATTGTTGCCAATTAAACATGTTGCAATACGTAATATATATTCATTGAGATAATGGTACAAATTCAATACTGTACACGCATTTCACACCAAATCTCTCTCTTGAATAAATAACTGAGGCATATGAAATTTGAAAAGTAAACTTACTGCGTGTAGTAGAAAAGCGCTCCAACTCCAATTAACGCCACATCAGAGACGAGAATTGACAATAGCACACCAAAAGCAACTAATCTGTACGCAAGCAGCCAAGCAGGATGCAATGCTTTAAAAGAGGATCTCCATGTTTCATCCTCGTACAAAATCCCAATGGGTTCAACGTCCAACTCATCATCTTGTTTTCGGCTGCTCTTTTTGTTGATCACTTCGTATTTGGTTATTAAGGTCCCGGCTGCTATAATTGCAATGAGGACCCATAATGCACAAAGGAAGAACCTCCAATTTAACCAGTAGCTCAGCGCTGTTGTATCGTCCATCAGCAATCACTACGATTTTGAGGCTCCTGTCCAAAAAAGATTATGGTTATTTATCTTAGCTCAATAGGACAACTATTTTTCATAAACTATGTACGACTTTGTATTATCAACAAAACAGTCAGTAATAACTTCCGTGTGACTGATTTTTTACTGCAACGAAGCTCTATCATAACTCATAAATTTGAAAACACGACCTAATACTCATGTGGGTAAACTCCTTTAACCCGTTAGATGTTTCAGTGCAGGCTAACTCTCTCACTTATAATATACTTTGAAGCCATTCTCATTAATCTTATAGGAGTAGTATAATCACCTCCTACACTAACGTTTAGTTATTTTAGTTTTCCTTGTTAAACACTAAATCTTCCATAACGTATTCAGCTTCTAGCAACTCATTAATCTCTCAAACTTATAATATACTTTGAAGCCATTCTCATTAATCTTATAGCAGTAGCAGTGAGCGGTAGTTGTTTTTTTCTATAAAAACGTTTGGTATCGTAACAGCTCCTAAATGCTACTTCACGAAAAAAAAAGATAAAGCTACTTGCTGCTTGCCAAACGAGCCGCTCTTAAATTATCTTAAACCCTCTGCGCCAAACACACCCATAACAAAGTCAAAGCAACCAAGAGTTGAAAAACATAACACTATAAAAAAAATCTCACACTGCGTCACAATATATCAACAACAGCAACAAATTAAACATATTAATTCTAACACGTATATATAAATCTACATATCTAGGGGGGCTCATAACAATGATAAATAAATTAACTAATTAGGGTAATAAAGTCAACGTATAGTAATATGTATATATTGTTGAAATTGAGCGTATGGATTGACTGATGAGATACCTGTAGTTAGTTAGTTAGATAGTTAGTTAATGAAGGTTGATTGATTAGTGGTGATGAAATGAGAATTGAATTTGAAGATTGAAGATGAACAATTGGTTATTAGTTAGTTGAAATTTTTGCAGTTTGTTTTGTTTGTTGGGGAAGAAATCATATTTGATACAAGTTTCACTTTGGATCCTTTAACAAGTACGCAACATGTTTGGTCAAATTATGCCGCTAAAACTAAAAAAAAAAAAAAAAAAAAAAAAAAAAAAAGAAGAAGAAGAAGAAGAAGAAAGTAAAAACGGATAAAATGTATAAAAAAAGGAAGAAAAAAAAAAACGGATAAAACGTACAAAAAAAAAGGGATAAAAACGTAAAAAAAACGAAGAAAACGTAAAAAAAACGAAGAAACGTACAAAAAACGGAGATAACGTAAAAAAAGACTAACGGTGCAAATACCGTTAGTCCTGAAGGCTAACAGTGTAACATTATTTATCTCGTTAAGAGATAACGGAGAAATAATTTGCACCGTTAGTCCTCATTGTAAACGAGGGATGTAGGGTGGCAAACGTTTGGCTAACGAATGATGTAACATGCCAATAGTTTCTGACAGGGATGTAAGGTCTCAAAAACTATAACCCACATGGATGTATTTTGCAGTTTACTCTTTTATTTATTTATAACGAGAATGGCGTCGACCGGCCGCAACGGGTTTTTTTGGTCGTTGTATCTGGTTTACGATTGTTTTTTTTAAAGGTATGTGTCGGGCCGGTTTATATGGTAAAACTTTATATCACATTGCACGGTACCTTGACAATGAAGTTGTAGGTTACAAGTAGGAAAAAAATAATGTACTTAAATCAACAAAATCTATTTGCATATTGTTTTTTCCTTAACCGCATTGCGGCCTGTCGGGTTTTTTTGGTTGTTGTATCTGGTTTAACGGCACTTTGATAATGAAGTTGTAGGTTACAAGTAGGAAAAAAAATGTACTTAACATGTCTTTTTGTTTTTTTTTTTTGCTTTTTTCCGATAGTATCGTTAATAATGTATATATACGATTTATTTGTAGTACAAAGAGTGATGAAAGAGAAAAAGTGTATAATACTTGTCAAATGATGAATGGAGTAGGTGTATTGTTAGGTCTCATTGTTAGGCTTATATATCACTACTCTTTATGTTTTAACGTATTTATTCACTTATTATTATTAGTATTATGATGTTTTAGGATGGTAATGGTATGCATTGTGTAGTTGATGGGTTTATTTCGTAAAATGTAAACTGTGAGGGTTTTTCTGTCATATCTGGAAATACAATTTTAAATACTGATAGGATAGTTTTGCATGGGAAGATGAAGAAGTCCATGGTTTAATTGTACTTCAGTTCAGTTATGTTTTGCAATCATTCATTCTAATTAATCCTTCTAATTAAGTTTTAGTATTTTCCCAGCCACATGTTTTGCTTATTTATAGCGTTGCATTATTGCATTTTAGGGTTATTTCATTTGCATAACCCTAAGTCCTAAACCTGTGCGGTCAACTCTTTTATCAATGGCCGCTACTCCCAATCTCAATGAACTGAAAGAGGCATGTGGGTCAGACAATCTTGCAGATGCATTCAAGTTGTTATTCTCACAAGAGATGACAGAGGAGGAAGGATTTCTGATTCGGATGGGGGAGGAATGTACTCAGCTGAGAGCGAAGATAGATAAACGTGAATAGACGTTGAATGAGGCCGATTCCTTTGGTCCTTTTCATGAGGTTGCTACTGATGGCCATGACTGCCTCTTTGAAATTCAAATGAAGGACCGTCAAAAGCTGGAGGCGTTGACTGCAATCCTTGTGGCGGCCCGTGAAGGACTAAAGGATAAGGACGGTTATGTGAAGCTGATGGAGTATGATGAAGACTAAGAAGATGATTAGGGTATGTTGATGGTTGTCTTTTGTGTTTTGATGTTATTACGTGGTTTTTTTATGTACTTTCTGGTAAAGCTTTTGTATAATCCGTGGTTGTAAGTACTGTGATGGTATCAATGGAAGATCAGTGGTTTTAGTTTTAATGAAAGTTTGACTGTCTTTATAAATTATATTTATTTTTGATATTGATAATTGCAAAGGTAGTGCTTTATTATTATTTTTTTTAAATCGCATATAATTATTGGTGGGTATGTGATGTACTTTTTTCCTCTCACACACATATCAGTAAAACACAGACATAGATTAGGGTTTGGGGAAAAATCGATTGATTAAAATTAGGGGCTAACCATTTGCGGATTTTACTTTTGGTTAACACTGATTTCTATTGCAACTTACCGTGTTTGATCGACATAGATTAAGGTTTGGGAAAAAAATCGATTGATTAAAATTAGGGGCTAACCATTTGCGGATTTTGTTTTTGGTTAATACTGATTTCTATTGCAACCTACCGTGTTTGATCTTTGAATCATGGTACCTCGATTTCCTCTGCGAACTCGACTTTGTAATGAGGTTGGTTCCAAGTGGTTGGATGATATCTTGGGGCAGGCTTTTAGGGATGAGTAGGTAGCGAATACTTATGGAATCAGGTATTATAAAGATATGATTTAATGGTTGAAAATCTCAAGGGTTTTAGGTGAGATTATGAAGGAGTTTGAAGGTTTTTGCGAAAGGGATGTGTTTACTCATACTTTTGAAGTATTAAGGCAAGTGGCGTAAGAAGACATTCAAGAGATTGGTTATCTGAATCTGTTGGTAAGGCGATTGAGAATGCCCGGGATACAAAGACTAAGGTTATGATGTCGCTTGTTAACTAAATATTTTGTAGTTACCTTCCGGCGCGTCTATGTTGTTGAGGTTTGTGTAGCTTGTGTTATGGTCTAACCCTCAAGGCAAATGTTGTGTTGTCGTTCTATATGTCTCGGGTTTATGTATCAAGTAACCTTTAACAGGTTTATCAATAAAAAGTAGTGTTACTATGTACTTGGAGTTGTGCCTCTGGTTTTAGTTTTTAACTATTTTCCGGTCACAAATGTTGCAAGCTGATTTTGTTTTCTAACATTTAGTTAATGTAAAAGTATAAGGCAATAGTTGTATGATAATATAGAAGCACGTTTGATTATAGAATAGTTGTTGCACGAAATAGCAAGTGACAGTATAAGTTTAGTGTTTATAACAGTGGTATGTGTCAAATGTTGTCGAAGCGTTTTAGTGTCGAATAGTTTTTACTTACGCGAGCTGTGTACTGTGTGTTCTGTTTTCATTGTTTGGTAATTCTAGACAAAAGTTGGAACCTTAGTGTTTCTGGACATAACATGTTATGTTAGTCTCTGAAAACTGTTGTAACGTACGAAAGAAAAAGAAATAAGGAAGAGTCCAACATGTTATGTTTAGTTTACTGTGAAGATAGTAGCTATAAATTAGCTTCCAAATGCATTTAAGTTGGTGTTTTGTACATTGGTGCCTCTATATATTGTTAATGCATTGATATCTTTAGGGCTTCATAGTTTTGTACTGCTTTTAGTATTCGTGTTTTGTGACTCTATTGGATGGAAGATATTGCATATCCATATGCAGTTAACCTAATGATTCATATGTACTTAAGTTAGCCTTCTGCATATTGGTGGCTTTGCAGTTTACTTGTAATTTGTTATGATATATTTAGACCTTCATAATATCGAGCTACTGTTTGCGTTCTATTCATTTACTGATTGCTAATATTATAAAAGACATTGTTACTTATTATCTGGAGATTGTTAAATACACGCGTTGCGGCGGGGCGGTGATAAAAGGAAAAAAATTGTTGAATACTTTATGAAAAAGGAAAAAAAATCATGCTTCTAGTAACATAGTACATAAAAGAGGCTGCATTTATATGGTAGTTGGATACATAAATAAGAACATAAGTATGCGGTTTTCCTATTACATTACCAGAATTGAGTTTTACATCAGAAGCAGACGCATTGCTCGTTTCATATTCGATTAGTATCGAGCGATAGCATTACATTATATCGTCTTGTAGGAGCTACTACTCAGTCAAAAAGGCCTATATACACATACAGAAATACTACAGTCGTTGTCAGTTTGCGCGTTTCGTTTTCTTGGTAGCTTCTCATGGTGGTTGCTCGTCATCCTTTATTAACTGTTTACGGACAATGTTCTTTTTCGTTGAAGGCTTTGCGATAGGTTCGTTAGCATTTTTCCTGTATTCTTCTGACACATGGGTTGATGTTTCTGGCATTTCTGATTGCATTGGGGTTTGTAGTGGTGTGCTGGCTGATGCGGATGCCGTTGCAGTATCTGCTGACCTGCTTTCAGGTGCTATTAACAGCAGTTGTTGTTGCAACAGGTGTGGTCCACTGTCCATGGCTGTCTCAAGGGTAAATTTTCGGTATTCTTGTGTATTTTCTGGATAAAAATGCAGCTGAAGCAGGTGTGTAGTGCCTTCGAATGCTTGTAGTAATGTTGGTATCCTGAACGGAGCTGTGTGCGATGGAATAGAAAAATCGGGAATCGCTATTGGGTCGGTTTTTTGGGAGGGATAAGCTTGTGTCATAAAGGCGTTGAAAGTAAACCTGCATACCACGAACCAAGTTAAACTATTATTTATAAAAATGAGTAATACTTGACAGACAGAGCATCTTTAAGGGATAGCAGATAATCAAAAAACACATGTGATTAGTTGGTATAATAAAGTTAATAGTATGTTCTGGTTCTACACGTAGAGGTTGGTGAGGCAAATATTTGTTGCACTCTACCATCGTTCCACTTGCCACAGCAAGACAACAGATTTACAGGATTATCAGACTCAAGTAAATTTTGCCATACAAAGTATTAGTTGGTATTAGAATGATATTATCAAAAAATAGTATGAACAACGGGTATGGACCAAAATCAAATTTCAACAATTGATGACTATGAAAGACTACAAATTGAACTCCATGAACACATATTAATACCTAAGTTTTTGTCTAATGTCTCAAAAAAGAGTACAACTGTTAGACGTTGCAAAAATGTTTCAACCTCTGTTAATCCTCCTGTTACCACTCAAGGTCTTTCAATGACTGGCAAAAGGATTCAAGTCCTAGGCCTTCCAACCAAGGAGACTTATGCAAAGATCACAACCAAAGGGAACGGGAAAAGTACTGTTAGTTGAAGTATTCCCACCACTGTCTTTTGTTAAGAATGTATCATTTTCTGTTCTGAATGAAGTATGCATCTATGTATGAATCTATCTATATAATGTAATATGCATCTATGTATGTATCTCTGTAATAAAGTGGAACTTGTTTCTGTTAGGATAAGCAGTAAAAATTAAGAAAACTGAAAGATACTCTTACTTATTGTTGCTATTGCACATGGAGACATCTTCCATTTCCGCTATTGTTTAATTTTTGTTTCTAATGTCATATAAGGTTAATGGTCTGGCAATTCATGCATACTCTGATGTTTATCTGTTGTGCTCATCTATCTTCAATACTATTCTTTTGACCTTCAATTGCAAAGGTATAGAAAGTAGTTGGAGCTACTGTAGATGGGTTTGTCATAAAGCCTTTGAAATTATACCTGCACACCATAAATGAAGTTAAACTATCATTTAGAAAAAACCATAATACTTGACAGACAAAGTATATTTAAGGGTAGTAATATGGTACCTTGACGCATCTATAAGGATTCATTGCCTTCAGTTGAAAGTTGTCAACGTATGTGTAAAACCCTAAATTTTTATTCGTTTGAAATTCCCATTTTGCCCCTCAGAATTTTTGAATTTTTATGAGCATAAAATTAATTATACGAGAACATTATACATTTTAAACCAAAGTATGAAAATACAACTATATGTCATTTAAATCATTACCTTATAATTAAATTGCACATTATAATTAAACACCTAAAACTATATTGTGGGAAACTAGAAGGGGGGTTGAATAGTTTACCGGTTTAAATTTCTTTTAAAAAATCTTGTTTTAAAAGTTGGCTATTGTAAACTTTGATTCAAACTCTATGTGTAATCAATTAACACCAATATGAACTACACATTAAACTAACTAATACAAAATAATGAAAGTAAAGAGTAGAGTTGGAAAGATCAAACCGAGACAAAGGATTTATAGTGGTTCGGCTACGAAGCTCTTCTTCGCCCTACTCCACTCCCCGAGTACCACACTCGAGAGTTTCAAGCACTATGTCAACAACCTCCCTTCAGGCGGAGAAAACCGTACACATCGCTTATCCTATTACCGACACTAAGCTAAATGTCGAGTGCTAATCTTAGCTAGCACCAATCTACCAAGGTCCACGTGACCAATCACACAAGCCCTAATGGCTACAAGAGATCACCACGATCTCAACACGATCACAAAGATCAACTCTCACTTCACTCTACTTAATCTAACTACTCTAGATCCTTTGATCACTCACACGCAAGGCCAATGGCTTTAAGAGATCTTCACTATCTCTTAAGATCACAATGATCTTCTCTCACACTCTCACATAGAAAGATAATCTTGATGTATGCTAAGATACAACAAGGATGTAACAAGTGTTACAAAACCTAACAACTACAACTCTTGTATATTCTTGAATACCTTGAGTTCTTCTCTTGCTAATGAAGAGGAATGATAACACCTTGTATCAACTTGGATACTTGTGTTCTTCTCTTGATAATGAAGAGGAATGATAACACCTTGTATCAACTTGGATACTTGTGTTCTTCTCTTACAAGTGAAGAGGAATGAAGAGGATCACTTGAAGGATGATTGGATCACTCTTGAACAAAAGAAAAACTAACCTAAATGATCTAAGAAAGAAAGTGTGAAGAGAGTATTCAACTCAGAAAGTTGTGTGTGTGTAAGGATGCCTAAAATCTGTGAAAGGGGTTGGTATTTATAGGCAAAGAAAATCTAAACGTTACAGAAAAAATAGTACGGACGGCTCCACTAAACATGCCACGGCTCCACTAAATTTAGTGGAACCGTGGAGCCGTCCTAGACTAGGACGCTCCAAAATTTGTCTTTTCTGGTGAAAACTTATTTGGGGAAGGTTGGAGCTGATTTTGGGGGGAAAAATAACTGTTGTGATTTTCAAACATATTTTTCCATTAAAACATTTCTTAATATTTCAAAAATAATTTGTCATGTGTTATTTTTGAAAAAAATGTTTTGTCCCATTAAAATGTGAAGTCTCAAAACACAAATTCACTTCTTTGATCATTTGTCAAGTTATAAATTTGTTCTAGAGTGATTTGCGTAGAAACGGGATCTTCCGATTAAAAACTTGTTTACGTTAATTTTAACGTAACGTGATTTCACATTTTGTCATCCTCAAAACGTGAAGTAATCGAAAGATATAAATAACGTTTTTAGAACATTATTTGCATCAACAATCTCCCCCTTTTTGATGATGACAAAATATAAACTCATTTTAAGTTAAAATTAGTTTTAACAAGTTTTTATTGAGTTTACTCCCATTTCTCCCCCTTTTTGTCTAATAAAAAAGGTGACTAAAGCTCCCCCTTGACGTATATTCCCCCTAATTTGGAGAATACCAAGGAATCGAGCAAGGATTCGTGCTACAAAACAAGGTTAGATGACATATATACAATATCTAACATGTAGCACCTAAGACAAATATCCAACCACAAAATGAATGACTAAGTAGCTAAGTATCCACATAAAATGAAAGCATTCATTCATAAAAGCAAATGTCATACATAGGTATGACTACATAAGAAGCATAAAAGAGACAATAGGAAACCTAAATCCCTAATGACTAAAGGCAAGCTTCATTTCCAAGAAGGGTCCTAAAGGTTTATTGGTGAGAAACTAAACAAGGGCATGTTTAGTTGTTTGGGTTAGGAGGTGGTGGAGATTGTGGCATCATTTGGGGTGGTGGTGGTGTTAAGAGATGTTCTATAAAAGAGAACATGAAGTGAATCTCGTCTCTTAAGAAGAAGATGAGATTGCGGTTATGGAGACAACATAGGCAATTAGCCCTATGTAAATCAAAGGGATGGGGTTGGATGGGTTGTGCCATGATAGGAGAAGGTGGTGGTGGTGAGTTTGTTGGGGATGGAGTTAGCATGGCATAGTCCAATGGAGTTATGGGGGATAGTGTGTACTCCATAGAAGATGTTGTGTTAAAGGATGATGAAGATGTTGTGTAGGAAGAGGATGTTTTAGAGGGTGCATTAGGTGGTGATGGTGAGTAAGGAGTGACTTGGGAAGGTGGTGTCATAGCTTCATCATCTTTTGTGAGATCCACAAAGAGTGGTTTTGAGGGTGGTTTCACGGTTATCCTAGGTTTCTTGGAGATGTGAGAGGTGGAACCTTGTGTGGAAGACATGGTGTTTGTGTGATGGGAGGTTGAAGGTGAAGTGCAAGATAAGCTTGCAAGGGTGAGGCCTTAAATAGGCAAGTTGGGTGAAATTTGAATTAAAGTTGATGGGAGTGTCCTATGGTGTAGTAAGGGAATCTTAGGGTGTGTGTGAGGTTGCAAAATTTGCAGGTTTGAGGTTAGGGTTGCAGGGATTCTAGGAGGAACAGTAAAAATCCGTCAAACAGGGACACGGTTCCTCTAAATGACCTACGGTACCGTCCCTATTTAGTGGTACCGTGACACTATTGTCACGAAAATTTCTGTTGAGGCTAGTTCTGGGCAGCTAGGGGGATGTTTTCTAGGGGAACTAGTTCCTGGAAATGATAGTGCCTCAACTCACTAAGTTTTTGTTTTCCTAATATGTCCCCTACAATGCTACATCTAGCACATAAAGATTATCAAGCAATTTTCCAAGATAATCATAAGCATGCAAGCATAAAGGACAAGATAAACTAACATCCAAATATCACATAAATCATTCATGCATGGTGATAGATTTAGTACTAAGCATGCAAGATAATTAGAGTATTAATTCCTAATCTAGTCTATTAAGAATAAGCCCTAGTAGGAGATATAAATCTCTTCATAACTACTTATGACTTGAGCCTTCTCTCGTTCTTGTTATACTCCCGTCTTGAGCATTTATCTCATTCTCATGATTTGGATCATCAAAGGGTGCATAGTGGGTGGAGGATTCGGAAATGAGAATGGTTGACAAGTATGACTCGGTTATGGGTTTCATGACTGGTGTGAAAAGTGAGTATTGAGGACCATGAAGGTAAGGGTGTAGGTTCATGAAGTGGTGATAGAGGCGGGTTAGGAACATCCCATAGGGTATCAACTTATTCTTGTTACCCTTGAGATGTACAATTCGCTTAGCGAAGAAGTAAGCGAGATTGTATGGTTGTTGGGTAAGGAGATAGTAGATCATATGAGCACAACACGCCGGGAGTTGCTCACGATTTCCTGTTAGACTTAGAACATTTTCTCGCAGGATGACTGCCCAAGAAAGTAGTTCATGACGCACCTCTTCCAAACGAATTTTTGTTGGATTAGGATAAGAGGAGTACTTATGAGTACGGATGATTTTGGTTAGTTCAGTGGGAGAGGGTATGTAGGAACAATATGGACTATCCTCTTCACGATAGTTGAAGAGGGACTCAATACACCAATCCTCAGTATAGGCACATTGCCCATGATTGGGGATTTGAAGGATTTGAGCAAATTGCTCAAGGGTTAGGACAAATTTAAAATTTCTGACCCAAAACCAAAGAGACAAGGATTGATCCTCGTTACGTACGAGTTCAACTTGTCGGAAGAATTCCAGCATAAAGCGAGGACAAATGTGCTCGTTTATGTGGAGTAAGCAATCGAATCCTATAGCTCTAAAAGAAGTGTTGATGTCCCGATGGTAAACAAGGGATGGATCAACGACACGGCCTTCATGAAACCGACGGGTTTCAAGATTGACATAGGCACGAATGTGGTTACCGGGAGTTGTGGGTTCTTGTGATATTTGGGGTGTGTAGGTGTCGGTTAGGAGATGATCAAAATCATATTCATGAGACATTTTTGTTTCCTATAAAAGTGTTTTTAGGTAAAATTAGTATGAAGAATAGTTACATTATATGCACATGCCTAGTGTGTGCCTATATGCAAACTATGTGGAGGTGCGGCAATCTCGACTCAAAAGAAAATAATGAGATTACCCAAACACTCCTAATTTTACTTTTGCTCAAGAAAATAAGTCGAAGAATACATATTGATTATGTAGTTCGATCATGATTTGTGAGATCTTGTATGCATGAGAAAGTGTTTTTAGTTTGCATCAACAATGCATGAAAAGAACAATTTCATGGTCCTAGTTTCGTGAGATTTTGAAAATGATGGAATTGGGGTATTTTGGTAACGTCAATGTTTTGGTACCAAAGATTTTGAAATGTTTTGGTGTTGATGACTTCTAATTGAAGATTTACTAAACAAAATTGAAAAACCCCAATTCAATTTTCATCAATGCATAAACCCTAGACCCAAAATTAAGAAAAATTGAAGTAAGATGACTTAAAATTTTTGTTGAAAAGGGTAAGAATGATTGAGGATATTGAAACTCAATGTCTTGAATATGATCTTGAAGAGGTGTAATTAAGTTTTGGGTGTGAGGTTAAGTTATGACAGCAGATGCTGAGGTTATGAGGATTTGGAATGAGTGGTGTGGAAAAAGGGAACTGAAATACGGAATGTTTCAGATGCATGATTCCACGGCACCGTTAAATTTAACGGTGCCGTGCCACATTTAGTGGAGCCGTGTATCTGCAGGGATGGTTTTCTGTCCCATTTTGATGTTTGACGAATAAGTCTCGCTGGTTTAGTGAGACTCTATGACACGGGGAAAGAATTTATACCTAATAAATTCTTTTGGCTAGGGAACCTAAATTAGACTTAACGAGACACACGAGATGACTTCAAGAGTCATGAGGTTTATGGAACATGTTCCATCATTCCTAGACCTAGACGAAGGTAGTTGAAGGATTCTCGTTTGTGAGGTTTGGTAAGGATGTCTGCGATATTGTCTTGAGAAGGAACTTTCTCAATAGAAATATTTCCTTTCTGAACATTATCACGAAGGAAGTGGTGGCAAATTTCTATATGTTTAGTACGGGAGTGTTGAACGGGGTTTTTGCTCAAGTCAATAGCACCTTTATTATCACACATAATGGGGACGTCATCTAAATGGATGTCATAGTCTATAAGAGCTTGTTTCATCCATAGTGCTTGTTGACATGCCTTTCCGGCGCTTACGTACTCGGCTTCGGTTGTGGAGATAGCAAGAGCCGTTTGTTTCTTGGAGAACCAAGAAGTTAAGCAACAACCCATGAAGGGACAATCGCCACTCGTACTCTTTCGATCCACATAATCTCCCGCATGATCAGAGTCGGCATAGACAACAGTTTCTACACCGGTCCCCTTGGGATAGAATAATCCCAAGTGTATAGTGCCTTTAATGTATCGAAAGATACGCTTAACCGCTTCGAGGTGAGAGGTTTTGGGATCCTCTTGGAAGCGAGCACAAAGGAAGACACTAAACATGATGTCGGGCCTACTTGCCGTGAGGTATAGTAAACTTCCTATCATACCTCTATACTTAGTGCTATCCACGGACTCACCTTCTTCATCTTTTGTGAGTTTTATTTCCGTGGACATGGGAGTTTTCATAGGCTTAGACTCTTCTAAACTAAACTTCTTAAGCATCTCTTTACTATACTTAGCTTGATTAAAGAAGATACCATCTTCCATTTGTTTAATTTGTAGACCAAGGAAGAAATTTAATTCACCCATCATGCTCATCTCAAACTCGTCATGCATGATCTTAGAGAAATCATCACACATCTCTGGACAAGTTGATCCAAATATAATGTCGTCGACATATATTTGAACAATGATGAGATGTGAATCTCTTTTCTTTGTGAAGAGTGTGTTATCAACCTTTCCCATGGTGTATTCATGTTCAATCAGGAAAGCTTTCAGTCTATCATACCAAGCTTTAGGAGCTTGCTTAAGACCATAGAGTGCTTTCTTGAGTTTATAAACATGATTCGGATATTCGAAATCAACGAATCCCGGAGGTTGTGCAACATACACCTCCTCGTTGATATAACCATTAAGGAACGCACTCTTAACGTCCATTTGGTATAGTTTAAAGTCTAAGGCACAAGCATAGGCAATGAGTATTCTAATTGATTCTAATCTAGCTACAGGTGCATAGGTTTCATCATAATCTATTCCCTCTTGTTGGTTATAGCCTTGTGCTACCAACCTTGCCTTATTCCTAACTACGACTCCATTTTCGTCGAGTTTATTCCTAAACACCCATTTAGTTCCTATGATTGTTTGATTCTTAGGAAGAGGTACTAGATCCCAAACTTGGTTTGCAGTGAATTGATTAAGTTCTTCTTGCATGGCAAGTATCCAACTTTCATCCTTAATCGCTTCACCTACATTCTTAGGTTCTACGGTTGATATGAAACAAAAGAAATTACTTTTGTTTTGTGCTTGTGACCTAAGGGTTCTTTGGTTTAGATTACCTATGACATTTTCAATAGGATGGTTTTTGGATTCCTTAATGTTGACAATATCGTCAACTTCAACTATTTCATCCTCAATGTCATCTTCTAGGGTTTTCTTGCCATTAAACTTAATGGCTTCATCCTCATCTAAGTCATCATCCACCAAGGGTGATGTCTTAGTTTGTGGAGGACTTTCATCGAATGTCACGTTGAGTGATTCTTTGACTTTCATGGTTTCTCTATTTAGGACAACATAGGCTTTACTATTTTGGGAGTAACCTAGGAAGATACCTTCGTAAGACTTTGGGTCAAACTTGGTGAGGTAATCTTTAGTGTTTAGTATGAAGCACTTGCTTCCAAACACTCTAAAGTAATCAAGAGTAGGTTTTCTACCTTTCATGATTTCATATGGGGTTTTTCCTAGGATAGGTCTAATTAGAATCCTATTAAGAATATAAGTTGAGGTGTCCACCGTATTACACCAAAACTTTTGCGTAATTGATTGTTCATTCAACATCGTTATACTCATCTCTTGTAGAGTACGATTTTTCCGCTCTACTACCCCATTTGATTGTGGAGTGCGTGGAGCCGAGAAATTGTGAGTAATACCACTAGCATCACAATATACTCCAAATTGTACTTCATTATCAAATTCCCGAACATGATCCGTCCTAATAGAAACTATTGTACATCCTAGTTGGTTTTGGACTTTCTTACTAAAGATTTCAAATTCCTCAAAAGCTTGTGTCTTATTCTTAAGAAATCTAGTCCAAGTATACCTAGAATAGTCATCAACTATTACTAAGGTGTAGTGATTTCCTCCGTAGCTCCGTACGGCGGATGGACCGAATAAGTCCATGTGAAGGAGTTCTAGGCATCTAGAGGTCGAGATCATATTCTTAGCTTTGTGACTTGAATGAGCTTGTTTTCCAACTTTACAGGCGTCACAAAAGTGTTTGTCGAACTTAATCTTAGGTAGATTTCTAACTAATTCCTTAGATGCCAATGATTGTATCAAACGCATATTGGCGTGACCTAACCTCCTATGTCATAGAGTTGAATTATCATCTATGGTTGCTACGCATATCCTATCTTGAGGCTTATTTCCTATTTTCATAACAAATAAGCCATTTCTCCTAACTCCTTTGCCTATGGTTTTACCATCCTTAATTATCTCACTACCCTCTTCAGAGAATATAACTCTACACTTATTATCTACCATTTGACTAATGCTAAGCAAATTAAATCCTAAGTTATCTACATGCTCAACATTTCTAATAGTGGGGGAGTTTTGAGTGATCGTACCTTTGCCTATAATGTTGCCCTTAAGTTTGCTACCGAAAGTGACAATACCTCCGTTGTATGCCTTGTATGATGAGAATAAACTTCTGTTACCCGTCATATGGTTAGTGCATTAACTATCCTTGACCCATTCGTCAGGCTCCAAGTCAATTCCCAAGCATATCTATTGCAAAAGACAAACATTCAAATATTTGGTCCCCAATATCTCATGGGTCCAAAGTGGTTAGCATTAAACATCCCATGCATTACTTGCATGTGGTTAGGATGTTGGAACGGAGGGCAAAGTTCCCATGGCAAGTAACTTTGTAGTTGACAGTCATTCCAAGTTACGGGATAGTTACTTGGAAAACTTTGTCTTCTAGAGTTACGTCTCGGTAGAGGAGTTCTTGACCGAGGTTTGGGAGTGCTTGTTTTTCTAGGTGGAGGAGTTTTAGACCTAGTGGGTTTTACAAATCCATGTATGGGGTTTGACATAGGTTTGTAAATTTTTTTGACTTCCTCTATACTAGCAATAGAGACCTTTGTACCATTTACAATTATGTGAGTTGGTTTAGGATCAGATTTGTTTTTGAAATTAGACTCAGTTCTGTCTCCAGTGTTAGACGGTACCACGGTTCCATTAAGTTTAATGGTACCGTTGGTACCTTTAGTGGTGCCGTCTGGGGATTTGACAGAATTCGTGGGTTTTACAGATTTTACTTGATTTGTTTTATCTGTCGAAGCATTTTCTGTTTCCTTTTTGAACTTAGTGATTCTACTTGCATTTTCCTTGAGTTTCTCATTTTCTGCTTGAAGATTTATGCATGACTCACAATCTATGTCTAATTTTTTATTTGTTTCAAGTCCTTTGACTTGTTCCTTTAGTCCTAAATTTCTACTTCAAGTTCATGCAATTTTGATTTTAGTGATTTGTTTCTACTTAGCATTTTTGAAACAATTTTGCATAGATTATTATGTTCGTCATTTAGTATGTTATCATCTGTTGACGAGTTGTCATCTATAAAATCAAGGTAGTCGTAACGTACCTCATTTGAAGTATGAGCCATTAGACATGTTTCGTCCTTGGGCTTCTTTTCTTCATCATCACCGCTATCACTCCAAGAGCCTCCTATGAGAGCTCATTGGTTGTTGAATTTCGGTGGTTTGGGACACTCTCCAATGAGGTGATTAGGATCTCCGCACCTAAAGCATTTCCTATCACTTGTCCCTTTCTTTTCAATATTGGTTCGTTTGTGATGTCTTCTTCTCATCACGAGGTTGCCTAACGAACCCACCTCTTCTCCTAAAGAACTTTTTAAAGTCCCTAACCGCTAATGCATATTCCTCATCTTCACTATCGTAACTTGAGCATTCCTCATCACTAGACTCCTTCTTGGCTTTCAATGCTAGAGATCTAACTCTCTCGCTTTTGCCTTTGACTATGTCGGAGTCCTTCTTGATTATCATCTCGTGAACTTTCAAGTTTCCTATAAGTTCATCGAGTGACAACATCGCCAAGTCCGTTGACTCTTCTATGGCGGTAACCTTTGCTCTCCATTTAGGATGTAGAACCCTAAGAAACTTTCTAACATAATTCTTGCTAGAGTAACCTTCATCAAGAGCTTTAAGACTAGTAATAATAGTATTGAATCTAGCAAAAGCATTATCTATTGACTCATATTCCGTAATGGAAAATTGTTCATATTGTTGAACAAGAAGATCTATCTTGTTCTCTTTGACTTGGTTATTACCTTGGTGGGTGACTAACAAAGTTTTCCAAATATCTTTTGCCGTATTACACATGAAAATTCTTTCAAATTCCTTTTTAGGCAAAGCATTATAAATCATCATTTTATCCTCATTATTTTTGGCTAATTTCCTTTTAAGTTCATCACTTTGTTTATCATAAGAAACTATTTCATCCTTTTTAGTTTCCGGATTCATTTGAATAGGTTGAAAGTCACCCTCGGTAATAACATGCCAAAGATCAATGTCTTTTGATTTCACATACGTTTCGAATCTTGTTTTTCAATAAATAAAACAATCGGTTTCGAAAAGTGGTGGTCTTTGCATAGATTGCCCTTCTAGATATTTGTCGGAATCCATTGATCGATTCAAGTTTTAAAATACAATATACTTTAAAATCTTGACTGACGTGGCTCCTGATACCAATTGTGGGAAACTAGAAGGGGAGTTGAATAGTTTACCGGTTTAAAGTTCTTTTAAAAAATCTTGTTTTAAAAGTTGGCTATTGGAAACTTTGATTCGAACTCTATGTGTAATCAATCAACACCAATATGAACTACACACTAAACTAACTAATACAAAATAATGAAAGTAAAGAGTAGAGTTGGAAAGATCAAACCGAGACAAAGGATTTATAGTGGTTCGGCTACGAAGCTCTTCTTCGCCCTACTCCACTCCCCGAGTAACACACTCGAGAGTTTCAAGCACTATGTCAACAACCTCCTTTTAGGCGGAGAAAAACCGTACACGTCGCTTATCCTATTACCGACACTAAGCTAAATGTCGAGTGCTAATCTTAGCTAGCACCAATCTACCAAGGTCCACGTGACCAATCACACAAGCCCTAATGGCTACAAGAGATCACCACGATCTCAACACGATCACAAAGATCAACTCTCACTTTACTCTACTTAATCTAACTACTCTAGATCCTTTGATCACTCACACACAAGCCCAATGGCTTTAAGAGATCTTCACTACCTCTTAAGATCAGAATGATCTTCTCTCACACTCTCACATAGAAAGATAATCTTGATGTATGCTAAGATACAACAAGGATGTAACAAGTATTACAAAACCTAACAACTACAACTCTTGTATCTTCTTGAATACCTTGAGTTCTTCTCTTACTAATGAAGAGGAATGATAACACCTTGTATCAACTTGGATACTTGTGTTCTTCTCTTGATAATGAAGAGGAATGATAACACCTTGTATCAACTTGGATACTTGTGTTCTTCTCTTGCAAGTGAAGAGGAATGAAGAGGATCACTTGAAGGATGATTGGATCACTCTTGAACAAAAGAAAAACTAACCTAAATGATCTAAGAAAGAAAGTGTGAAGAGAGTATTCAACTCAGAAAGTTTTGTGTGTGTAAGGATGCCTAAAATCTGTGAAAAGGGTTGGTATTTATAGGCAAAGAAAATCTGAACGTTACAGAAAAAATAGTACGGACGGCTCCACTAAACATGCCACGGCTCCACTAAATTTAGTGGAACCGTGGAGCCGTCCTAGACTAGGACGCTCCAAATTTTGTCTTTTCTGGTGAAAACTTATTTGGGGAGTGTTGGAGCTGATTTTGGAGGGAAAAATAGTTGTTGTGATTTTCAAACATATTTTTCCGTTAAAACATTTCTTAATATTTCAAAAATAATTTGTCATGTGTTATTTTTGAAAAAAATGTTTTGTCCCATCAAAATGTGAAGTCTCAAAACACAAATTCACTTCTTTGATCATTTGTCAAGTTGTAAATTTGTTCTAGAGTGATTTGCGTAGAAACGGGATCTTCCGATTAAAAACTTGTTTACGTTAATTTTAACGTAACATGATTTCACATTTTGTCATCCTCAAAACGTGAAGTAATCGAAAGATATGAATAACGTTTTTAGAACATTATTTGCATCAACATATATGTTATTAATATAAACTAACCTAAGGCTTACATAATAATAATACTTGTTACAAATTACAAAAATCTTCCTAGTCCTTCAAGTAGTATACGCCCCATATAGCCCAAATAAATACACGGTTTATACAAATTAATAGAGATAAGATTTAGCCATAATTTACTCAATCAAGAATCAGACATTATCACCTTCCAAACTTAAATCACGCTCCTCCCTTTTCTATCCCTAAAATCCGGTTCATCCTCCCTCTTCTTCATTCGTATGAAACAAAAATAAAAACACAAGTTCCTGCTTAAATTTTCTCTCTAGGGCAAAAAGGTTCGAGGGTTTTGCTGCTAGTAATTCGTGAGTAATTGATCATTGGAGTTCTAAGGTTCTTGTTCTCCCTTTCTTGTTGTCTCGTTAATCATAAGGTATCATCAATCCATCTCTTGTTTTTCTTTTTTCCAAATCGACAACATATATACATGAATCTGAATTTTGCCAACACGAAAACCTAATTAGTAACATGTTTTAATACGCGTATTAACTTGTTTATATTACCACTCGTTAACCCTAAAAACGCCACATGAAATCATAGATTGTAGCATGCTAAAACTTGTGTATTCGACTTGTTATTTTCTGTTTTAAATCGACCCTTATGGCTGTGATTCGAACCATCATTTTTTCGAACCCTAGATAAGATCTTTAACTCTTATTAGACCTATTAATTTCACATTTAATATGTAACACCCCAACCCGGCAAGGGTAGAAGTATCACATTAATGGTTTCATATCAGATCAAAACAAAGCATACATTCATTAGTAATACAAGAGTTCTCAAAGGTTACAATTGAAATACTGAAAATACAAGGCTAACAAGGAAACAAAAGCTAAATACTAAGTCTGCGAGTGCAAATCCTTCTAAGAGTCTCTACTTCAGCATAACTATCAAGGTCTTCTAAATCCAAAAGTCTCTTCACTCATACCCAGCTTCCAACTAAAAACCTGCCGCGGGAAAAGAAACGCGGCTGAGCTTAAAAAGCCCAGTGAACAGATATATAGAAACGAAAACGAAAGCAAAAGAAAATGAACATGTATAGTTTAGTGCATTGGAATATATAAGTCATAGGCAAGATTATAAGTAAGAAAGAAATGAAAAGAAAAGGAAATAAAAGAGTCAGTAATCCTCCACGAGCCCGAACAAATCAAATATAGTAACCCTGTAGCAATCTAGAGGGGATGCCTCTCAAGTAATTAGATAATATGAGGGGTGTCCTCATGTATCAAATTTAGAGTGATCAGCTCCCGAACTTTGTGAAAGACGTGTATTGCACACAGCATCAATCACCGAACAACATAATATAATATCCATTAATACAAACACTAACCTAGGATGCATCCATACGCCCCCCGAACAATAATATAGGCCAATAATAATTATAATGTGCACGTTACGAAAAAATATGGGACGGTGTGTAACATCACTCGAACACACTGGAGTCATGCCATTGGTGCATCAATGACACGGCCATGTTACCTTCATGGCTAGGAAACGAACTTGGCTCGGGTATCAACTAAAAGGTCAAAGGTCTAAATCACAGCAAAGGTCCAACTAGTCTAAGTCATCGAATCATGGTCAAAGTCTAAATATCAAAGGTTCATGGTAAAGGGTTCACGTCAAGATATTTCAGAAGTAAATGACAAAGGTTCGAAATCCTTTAAAACGTTTTCTTATAAAAATAATCTTACAAAATGGTCTTCGTAAAAATGGTCCTTTCAAAACAGTTTTTTTCATAGAGACAACTTTAAAAATAGTTTTCTTAAAACGTTTTCATCAATAATCAAAAAGGTTTTCTCATCCCCTTTACAATGTCCAACATATTTGGGTTCAAGTCAAAGTTCCTATCAGAGTTCACAGCAGGGTTCAGGACAAGATTCAAGACAAAAGATCAAGGCAAAGGTTCAACTCTAAGGTTCACAATACAAGGGAACATAGCAATGGCTTTGGGAAATCCTAAACGAATCAAGAGAAACGAAGGCACCTTACAAGAAGGGCAGAATATCTGTACCTTATTAGCAGAACACAAGGATAGCAAATGACAAGGATCAACTTACTCCTTCCTCGAACCTAAGGGAGTAGAAGACAGAATGACAAGTGGTTTTTAGTTACCTTTCCATTTTAAGTAACTTTCCTTGATAGGTAACTTTCCTTATTAGCAGGTTTCCCGAATTAGCAAGTTTCCATAATTAGAAAGATTATAATATCACCAATTTAGCTTAAGTCATTAATCAAGCTTATTATGGGATTAAGGTATATTTTAGCAAGTTACAAAAGTCTAGGGTTATTTATGACAAGTTTTCATAGTTTAGGGTTTTAATTGTAAATTCACCAAATTCAAAGGTCTAACATGAAAATACTTTAAGTTACTGATTTAAATACCCATGTTATTCAGAATGACACTTTAATCCCTTATGTTTCACAATTTACCATTTATACCCTTCTAGTTACATGAATTACAAAATAAACCCTATAATTACATAATTTACAAATTAATCCCTACAATATTTATATTTACATACCAAGCACTTTATTCTACAAAATTACAGAATATACCCTTACAATTAACATATGGTACGAATTAACCCCCATGTTTCACATAATTACATATTTAGTCCCTTAACTTACAAAACTTATAATTAAAGTCTCAAATTACCAACAATTACATATTAAGCCCACAACTATCCAAAATTACCTATTACATCCCTAATAACATTATTTACACAGAATAACCATGAGTTTCCAGAATTTTCACTTTTAGTCCCTCTATTTTGAGTAAATACAAATCGTACCATATAAATACAAATTAATTCTTTTCTTGCAATATTTACACATAGGACCCTCATCTTATAATTTTTATACATTTATACTGACCTAATTAATCTTATAAAAATAACCATTAAGTTTCAAAGTTGGCAAAACACACCCTTCTTATTTATTTTCAAATCGTATAATACTTTTTAATATACAAAACCAAACCCTAGTTCATCTAATCCTAGTACAATCATTAATTCATCATCGTAGTGCATTAAATGACCAGATCCAAGCACAAAACCCTAACCCTAAATCGTTCTAGGGTTTCTTTTATTTTCTTTTATTCGATTTCTTGAAATCCGATTATACAATAATTAGCCACGATCAAACTAAGCTTCTATAATTCGTTCAAGCATTTTTCCCAGATCATATAGTTCGTATAAGGTTCAAAATAAATAATCACAACACCCAGAAAAATCGTATAGCTTGTTTTGGATTTTATGCACGTTTTACACCTTATAAATTATAGCGATCATATAAGCTTGCATGGTTCGGTTTATCTAATTTATTTGGAACATATATGACGTAATAAACATAAGAAAATATTACTTGATGATTCGAACGAGCAGAAGGGATAATTGGAATTATTACCTCTCGCTACACTTAATTTGACAAACAAAAACTCCCAGCGATCAACGAATGAACCCACGACCTTCTAACCAATTTTCCTAGCTTCCTTAGATGCAGAAGATCACCAGGAAATTTACCAAGAGCCTCCAGAAAAATCGTACGAATTGAGAGAGTTTTGTGTGTTCTATTTTTAGGGTTTCGGTAAAATAAAATAAAAGAAAAGATATGGACCAAGTATAAGGGGGTGGGGAGGCAAGAATTTCGGTCCAAGAAAGTGTATTTAAGATCAAATACTGATTTTGATAATTTCCTAACTTTATTTGTAATTATCTTGTATTTATTTAATTTAATTTGGAATTAATAATAATAATAATACACGAAATAAATAAAACCGGCCATAATAATACTTGTATAATTTTTGTACCTTTTAAAATGTTGAATTGTAGACACAAAAATTATTTGGCTTCATATCTAGTTCATTCCCGAAGGTTTGGATTTATTTTGGTACTTTATAAGCTTATTAATCAAAATTTTAAATTATAAGGGCAAATTGGTCTTTTTGCAATGTTTTAGATTTTTGGGTATTACAACTTCTTCCCCTCTAAAAGAAAATTTCGTCCTCGAAATTTGCAAAGAGACGGAAATGGAATAGAACGGAAAACGAACAAAGACACACCGGATCAAAATACGAAATGTGGATAACTAGCTCGTATCGATTCTTCGGTTTCCCAGGTAGCTTCACGCTATGGGTGATTCCTCCAAAGAATCTTTACGAACGGAATAACTTTATTTCTCATGACTCGAATCAAAACGAAGTGGGTTCAAATTTCCGCAGAAAGAGACAAATTAGGTTGATTCAGAACAAAAGGTCCATGCAACATAAAATGGACGATAGGCGAATCTTCCGGAAAGCTCACATGGGATACGGACAAGATTTCAGATCAAATTAATTGTATCGACAGTAAGGAGTTTTACAAGAATTCAAGATTTATCACTGAGGTCAATAGAATGAAAACGAGAGTCCAAACTCATCCAGCTATTTAACGAACGAAGGTAGAGTATACGCATAGGTAGAATGAACCTAAAGTCTCACTAATCACGGATAATCTAACGGAGATTCAAATTCTAAACTTCTTAGGTACTCCCCAAGATATCCTATGCCCACAACAAGTGTACGTTATATGATGTAAGTATTATCACGTTGGCCAGACGTCATAATACTGGCATCATATAAATATGCCCTTATGATGGTCATACTTTATCTCAAGTCATAAACAAAACCACCTATCTTAATCCACCTAGTACTTCTACTATCTCGAGGTCAACAAAATCGAATGCCCTAGTCACGAGGGAAAAACAAAACTATTCGCAAGAGTATCCAAATCTTAGATTGCCTAGTAAAAGTGACACACGCCGTCACAAGCATCATATCTTCCACAATTCGCCAAAATCTCTCAAAACAAAGCCATCACCGAACATACGAAAATAAACACGAAACTAAAATGCTTCTAGGGAACTTAAATCATGAGAGGGTCTTATTACTATATAACGAAGCTTAAGTGAGTCAATGAAAGTGAAAGTTAGTCGTCAAAATCTTCGGTCTTCCCAGAATCAATTCTTCCAAACATAAAGGGTCTGTTTCTAAACTCCGTCCATTCAACACATCCAATCTCCTCAAGTCCAGTTAATCTGTCTTCGTCTGTCCATCAATCGGAAAGTGAAACCAAAATCGGGAACTTGTGTCTGGTTCGTCGAGCCTCCAGCAGTTCTTCTTGGAATGTGATGGAGTAATGTGGATTTCTGGCACGATCTTTGAATCTCCCCATCACCCAGTCTGCTTCCGCTCTCAATTCATCTTAGTACAACCAAGATGAATAGGGAAATTTAGACTGCATGTCTTCATCAGCTCCAGGTTCGCCATCTTGACGGAATTTCTTCTTCTGCATCGCCAACATTTCTGCCTTGTAAGGAATGTCTTCATTCTTCAGGGTAGCCACCGTCGTTGTCAACTCCAAGTCATGCAGGGAAAATAATTCTTCTGATATGTTTCTAGTTGTCTTTGATGCATCTGAAAACTTCTTGTGCGGCAAGGGAGTATCACTGAGTCTCTTTCTGATTTATCCCAAAATTGTTCCGCCTGAAGGTCTGGCAGCTAATTTATAACTCAGCTTCTCCAAGACTCCATTCTCAACTAAGCTGTTTCCATCTGTTCACGAAATTTCTCCATGGTACCATAAGTTGCAAACATCTTCCAGAATTCTTCTGCAGAGTTCAAAAGGGTTACAGTTCTCCATTCTATTGTTGGTTTTGACCACACGGTGATAGCTTTCAAATCTCGCGGAATTTAAAGAGGTATCCTCAATTAAGAACATCGTCGTCTCGACAAATATCAATCTTTCAGTATGCACAAATGACTAACAAAGTGTAAAGATGATTTTCATGCTCTTCCTCGTCTCCGAATGTACTATTAAGTCATACAATGACCATTTGTCCAAGTACTCACGAGAAAAACATTATTTATCAAATTCACAAGATGTCAGAGCTTTAGCTAATACAATTAGCGTCACTAACTGTCATAGCAGTCGTTTATGAATACAGAAGGCGATTCCAAGAATAAAATTAATTCATCAGAAGAAGACTTCGCGCTCAGAAATTAAACAAACACGTAGTCGTTTCAGGGAGGATGAATATTGGCTCCTAACAGTAATACGGTTCAACTATCTCCAGTCACCATCCTTCTTTATCGCGAACGAAACTAAAACACGCCCAGAATATACACTTAGGTAAACTCACTTCCTGGTCTTCGGTTGCTGCTCTTCCCGGTTGCTCGAATCAACTGGTCTGATCCCGGACACATCTGAAAGACACCTTCGCTTGGCGACTAGACAATCTCTAGGTAACCTGTCAAATCCAACTTCACGCTCCGGTGGAAAGTTTGGTGGTTCGACTAGGAATCATATTCAGAATTCGCAGGGTGTCAAGTAACTCTCAAGATAAGGTTCATTTATTGGTGCACGAGATGGGTTCTAGGAGAACTTCACCATCACGAAAGTAACACACGAGTCTCCAGAGTAATAGTGATAGGAGAGAGTTTAACAATAGGCAAGGGTAGAAGTATCACATTAATGGTTTCATATCATATCAAAACAAAGCATACATTCATTAGTAATACAAGAGTTCTCAAAGGTTACAATTGAAATACTGAAAATACAAGGCTAACAAGGAAACAAAAGCTAAATACTAAGTCTGCGAGTGCAAATCCTTCTAAGAGTTTTTACTTCAGCATAACTATCAAGGTCTTCTAAATCCAAAAGTCTCTTCACTCATACCCAGCTTCTAACTAAAAACCTGCCGCGGGAAAAGAAACGCGGCTGAGCTTAAAAAGCCCAGTGAACAGATATATAGAAACGAAAACGAAAGCAAAAGAAAATGAACATGTATAGTTTAGTGCATTGGAATATATAAGTCATAGGCAAGATTATAAGTAAGAAAGAAATGAAAAAAAAAGGAAATAAAAGAGTCAGTAATCCTCCACGAGCCCGAAAAAATCAAATATAGTAACCCTGTAGCAATCTAGAGGGGATGCCTCTCAAGTAATTAGATAATATGAGGGGTGTCCTCATGTATCAAATTTAGAGTGATCAGCTCCCGAACTTTGTGAAAGACGTGTATTGCACACAACATCAATCACCGAACAACATAATATAATATCCATTAATACAAACACTAACCTAGGATGCATCCATACGCCCCCCGAACAATAATATAGGCCAATAATAATTATAATGTGCACGTTACGAAAAAATATGGGACGGTGTGTAACATCACTCGAACACACTGGAGTCATGCCATTGGTGCATCAATGACACGGCCATGTTACCTTCATGGCTAGGAAACGAACTTGGCTCGGGTATCAACTGAAAGGTCAAAGGTCTAAATCACAGCAAAGGTCCAACTAGTCTAAGTCATCGAATCATGGTCAAAGTCCAAATATCAAAGGTTCATGGTAAAGGGTTCACGTCAAGATATTTCAGAAGTAAATGACAAAGGTTCGAAATCCTTTAAAACGTTTTCTTATAAAAATAATCTTACAAAATGGTCTTCGTAAAAATGGTCCTTTCAAAACAGTTTTTTTCATAGAGACAACTTTAAAAATAGTTTTCTTAAAACGTTTTCATCAATAATCAAAAAGGTTTTCTCATCCCCTTTACAATGTCCAACATATTTGGGTTCAAGTCAAAGTTCCTATCAGAGTTCACAGCAGGGTTCAGGACAAGATTCAAGACAAAAGATCAAGGCAAAGGTTCAACTCTAAGGTTCACAATACAAGGGAACATAGCAATGGCTTTGGGAAATCCTAAACGAATCAAGATAAGAATCAAGAGAAACGAAGGCACCTTACAAGAAGGGCAGAATATCTGTACCTTATTAGCAGAACACAAGGATAGCAAATGACAAGGATCAACTTACTCCTTCCTCGAACCTAAGGGAGTAGAAGACAGAATGACAAGTGGTTTTTAGTTATCTTTCCATTTTAAGTAACTTTCCTTGTTAGGTAACTTTCCTTATTAGCAGGTTTCCCGAATTAGCAAGTTTCCATAATTAGAAAGATTATAATATCACCAATTTAGCTTAAGTCATTAATCAAGCTTATTATGGGATTAAGGTATATTTTAGCAAGTTACAAAAGTCTAGGGTTATTTATGACAAGTTTTCATAGTTTAGGGTTTTAATTGTCAATTCACCAAATTCAAAGGTCTAACATGAAAATACTTTAAGTTACTGATTTAAATACCCATGTTATTCAGAATGACACTTTAATCCCTTATGTTTCACAATTTACCATTTATACCCTTCTAGTTACATGAATTACAAAATAAACCCTATAATTACATAATTTACAAATTAATCCCTACAATATTTATATTTACATACCAAGCACTTTATTCTACAAAATTATAGAATATACCCTTACAATTAACATATGGTACGAATTAACCCCCATGTTTCACATAATTACATATTTAGTCCCTTAACTTACAAAACTTATAATTAAAGTCTCAAATTACCAACAATTACATATTAAGCCCACAACTATCCAAAATTACCTATTACATCCCTAATAACATTATTTACACAGAATAACCATGAGTTTCCAGAATTTTCACTTTTAGTCCCTCTATTTTGAGTAAATACAAATCGTACCATATAAATACAAATTAATTCTTTTCTTGCAATATTTACACATAGGACCCTCATCTTATAATTTTTATACATTTATACTGACCTAATTAACCTTATAAAAATAACCCTTAAGTTTCAAAGTTGGCAAAACACACCCTTCTTATTTATTTTCAAATCGTATAATACTTTTTAATATACAAAACCAAACCCTAGTTCATCTAATCCTAGTACAATCATTAATTCATCATCGTAGTGCATTAAATGACCAGATCCAAGCACAAAACCCTAACCCTAAATCGTTCTAGGGTTTCTTTTATTTTCTTTTATTCGATTTCTTGAAATCCGATTATACAATAATTAGCCACGATCAAACTAAGCTTCTATAATTCGTTCAAGCATTTTTCCCAGATCATATAGTTCGTATAAGGTTCAAAATAAATAATCACAACACCCAGAAAAATCGTATAGCTTGTTTTGGATTTTATGCACGTTTTACACCTTATAAATTATAGCGATCATATAAGCTTGCATGGTTTGGTTTATCTAATTTATTTGGAACATATATGATGTAATAAACATAAGAAAATATTACTTGATGATTCGAACGAGCAGAAGGGATAATTGGAATTATTACCTCTCGCTACACTTAATTTGACAAACAAAAACTCCCAGCGATCAACGAATGAACCCACGACCTTCTAACCAATTTTCCTAGCTTCCTTAGATGCAGAAGATCACCAGGAAATTTACCAAGAGCCTCCAGAAAAATCGTACGAATTGAGAGAGTTTTGTGTGTTCTATTTTTAGGGTTTCGGTAAAATAAAATAAAAGAAAAGATATGGACCGAGTATAAGGGGGTGGGGAGGCAAGAATTTTGGTCCAAGAAAGTGTATTTAAGATCAAATACTGATTTTGATAATTTCCTAACTTTATTTGTAATTATCTTGTAATTATTTAATTTAATTTGGAATTAATAATAATAATAATACACGAAATAAATAAAATCGGCCATAATAATACTTGTATAATTTTTGTACCTTTTAAAATGTTGAATTGTAGACACAAAAATTATTTGGCTTCATATCTAGTTCATTCCGAAGGTTTGGATTTATTTTGGTACTTTATAAGCTTATTAATCAAAAATTTAAATTATAAGGGCAAATTGGTTTTTTTGCAATGTTTTAGATTTTTGGGTATTACATAATAAGCTTGTAAACCGGAAACCCTAACACATTTAATACTTAAGAAATTAGGGCTTATTGTGATCGCTGTGTCGTTATTTTATGTGCTTTCGTGTGGATGTTATTGTTGTTGATCTTGAATGATTCGAAAGAGGGGTTTGTATATATGTTTTTGATGAATTAATTCTTTAAATAATATGTATATTGATCACATAATTTATTTGATTAAAAAGGGATAACGAATTAGGGTTTGTTTGTGATTAGTTAAAACGGTTCTTGAATATGTAGATCACATAAACTGATTTTGGTGTTTGGTTTCTTGGGTTTGATTTCATAAATATGTTAATATGATGTCTAAATGAGTTTTGGGTGAATGGTGTAAGCTTGTATGCATTATCAATAATTAAAATGGTGCTAACTATGGCTAAAATGGATTTGTGAGATTGGCAGTTTTGATAGTTGATTATGTGTGCTTGATAACGTGAGCTTCTTAAGTTTCTAATACTGAAATTTATGCATGTAAACCTAGATTAGGGTCTTGGTAAAGTATTCCAATTGGTTTGAAAGGATTTGAGTTTGATTTGGTTGCATTTTTGAATTTATTGTGTGGATATATCAAAACTGTTCTGGCAGAATTTTATTTCAGTTGTGGATTAGGATTTTTCATATTCAACCCGTAGCAAACTAGAGGGCACAAATATACAAGAATCATATTTCATATGTGTACTACCTCCTGGAATTTTTTTAGAATTTTCTGAATTCATGTGGTTAGGTTTTTAATTGCATACTTTTGAAGTGTATCTGCAGATCCGAATCTGGACATGTTAGCATAAACGATTTTTGAAAGGGGGGTATCCACTTAATAATAAAATCTGTAAAAATTCAAGTAGACTCTTAAGACATATGGGCTCCTGTGATAATTTTTTTGATTTTTATTTTGGGCTTCTGATACATTTTTAAAATTCGTTTAGTGGGCTTAATTCTGTGATAAAACTAGTTAATGTGTATACATGTATTGCATAGGTGTTAAATGTGTTCCTTTGGTGTTTAATGCCCTTATGCATGTTCCTATATCGGGTGTGTCTTGTTAATGTCATGTTGACTTGTGTGTGGATACGTTAAACCTAATTGATAATCCCGAACCCTAAACCTAATTTAACTAAATTGGGAAGTCGTATTAAAAGTTACTAAATATGGAAAGTTACTAAATATGGAAAGTTACTAATCATGGAAAGTTACTTAATCTGGAAGGTTACTAAATACGGAAACTACCAAAAATGGAAACATGCTAATTTTGGAAACCTGCTAAAAATAGAAGGTTACTAAAAGAGGAAAGTTACTAGAAATGGAAAGAAGCCCTAAATTGTAATAAGAACAACATCAATGAGTAAACAACTTATAAAACAAGCTATTAATAAGTACAACTATATCATGTGTAGATTTTGAAGAGGAGTATTTCTCATTCTGTGATCTTTTCCTTATTCAGCCTTTCATTTACTCAAGGTACGGATATTCTGACCTTATCTTTAAGGTTTCCTTTGTGACTTACAACCTTTGATATGAACCTTCACTATGAACCTTTTCTATGAACCTTATGGTATGACAACTATGATATGAACCTTTGTTTATGAACCCTTATGTTACCTGAGCTTTCCTAGTCATGGAGGTACCATGACCGTGTTATCGATGCATCGATGGCACGACCCTAGGGTGGTCGAGTGATGTTCCACCACGTACCTTTTGTTATGTAATATGTATAGCCACGATGATTATGATTTCTGCAGGGGCGTATGGATGCATCCTAGATCTGATCTGTTATGTTATGATGATATATTTCTGGTGATTGGTACTGTGTGCAATACATGCCCTTCACAATTACGGGAGCTGATCACTCCATCATGTTACTTATGAAGATTATGATATGATTATGTTTCTGAGCTCGTGGTATTATGATTCTGTTTATGCAGGTGACTGCATAGATTCCTGCTACTTAACCTATACACTATGTTTCCCTTACATTACATTATGCCTACTTATGTTTCCCCATTGTACTTTATTTGAACTTCACATTAATATTTCTGTTCTCTATTATCATATATTTGTTCACTGGGCTTTTTAAGCTCAGCCGCATTTCTTTTCTCCGCGTCAGGTTTATTAAGTTAGGAGCTGGGGCTATCTTTGGGCTGAGAGTAGGAGCTGAGTGTGGACTTACCCTAGACTTCTTAGAATTGGTTTATGTTTACCAATTGATTAGAATCTGATTATGTTTCCTTTCATTTTGGTTTATGGAACTTATGTAATTGTTTAAGTCATGTTGACTTATATTTTGATTTATGTTAAGACTTCCGCTTGCGTTTGTTTATTTATGCTTTGATATGCCACCATAATGTGATGCTTCTACCCTTGTCGGGTTGGGGTGTTACAATATGTAATTTTCCTAGGTTGGCGACAGACAGTAGTAGAAGGTAGGAAGACCAACTGCACATCAAAATTCAAATGTAAGTATCTAGAAGCGGGGTATCCAAAGGTTGAGGCAACAGGTTTATTTTACCGTCAGATTTACTTGTGATGGTCCAAAAGTAATAATTTTTGTTGCATATTGGTAGTTCCAGTTCCACAAAAGGTCATGATCAATAATAGCGTGCAATTCTTAAAGATAGATGGGGAACATAAGAGGATGGTGCGAAGAAGCAATTTTCACCAAATAACTTGTCACAACATTCTCTTCAGTTTCCCATCTATCTTTGGTGAAATGCACACAACCGGTGATCAGACCCTTTTGTGGGACTGAACCTATGAACATGCATAAAACAATTTGAATCTCTATAAAAATGAACACCAATTAGATAATGAAAAGGGAGCATAGGTAAGTTTCTATAAAAAGTGTACACCAATTAGATTACCAGTGCCAATAATCATAGGTGGAAACGCTTACCTCCCTCTGAAATTCCTTTTTTTATTTATACGGTCTTTAAACAATGGTCTGCACCAAACGTATTGGTAGCCCGTTCAAATAGCAAAAGGAATTCGAGGGGAAGATAAGAGCAACCATCTAAGTTGGATGTTCCGTGTTTGTTATACTAAATTTGTTGTTGCATATTTGCAGCTGCAGTTCCACAAAAGGCGCTGATCGACAATAGGCTGCAGTTTCCAAAGATAGATGGGTAACAAAAGAAGATGGTGTGAAGAAGTAATGTGCACCAAATAACTTGACACATCATTCTCTTCAGTTTCCCATCTAGCTTTGGTGAAATGCACATGATCGGTGATCAAATCCTTTTGTGGGACTGAACCTGCCAACATGCATAAAATAATTTCAGTTTCTATAAAATTGTACACCAATTAGATAAGTAGATAATCATCGTAACAAACATATAAAGTGAGAAAAAAACAGTAGGCAGACCTTCGTGTGTAAAATTCTAATTGGAGAGAACAGGGAATAAACATACAAAGTACATATAGGTGTGTGTCAAAAGTTCTCGCGACAAAAATATTGACAAAGTATCAATGATGGATGCACAGACCATGCGAATACAGTAATAAGTAGCGTTGGCCTCCGTACATCCATCATTGATATTCCGTCTATTTTTTATATTTAGCATGTCTCCATAGTATGCAGTGAGATTGTTCAATATAAATGTAGGACGCCTTATATCAATCCTTATCACACACACATAAGATTAAAGAAGAGAAAAAGATAGAGAAAGATGGTAAGATGGTAACTTCTAGAGAGAGAAAGAGAGATATTAGATTAAGAGAGAATGAGAGATACAAGAGAGAATACCCTAGAAGCAACACCTTCCAAGTGAGGAGGGTGAAGGGTATTTATAGTTTACATGAGATGGGCTTGCTATGGACTTACACTTAGCCTATTAGATTAACTTAAAAGCCCATTGACTATTCTAATTACTTACACAACGACACATTACAAAAATATAATAATAACAAATGACCATCACTTTTTATAAATGCTAACAATCTCCCCCCAAGGGATGGTCATTCAAATGATGCTCCGTGTGATTAGGTCTTTCGTCTTCATTGTCTTGTGCTTTGTGTGTTGTTGTAGAATAGTCTCAGATCTTTGTTCCTTCATGCTATGTGATCTTCAAAGTATCGTCTTTAGGTTCATCTTGCCGTGATCAACATCTTTATGTGTTACTGGCATCGTATCCTCCATCATACTCATACTTCTTGAACTTCATACTTATGTCATCCTTTCTTGATACATGAGCTTGTTCTTGACTTTTTGATTAGCTTTTTGACGTTGTCTTTAACAATTTTTCTTTAACTTGATCTTATCGTCTTGAACTTTTTCACTTGAGCTTTGTTCAGGATGATCTTCATAAGTATGAGCATGTGGAGGTAAAGATGTTGAGATATATGATGATGGTCAATGGACTCTTGTCAGTACCTGCATAAAACAGTTAGCAATAAATCGTCCAGCGCTTACAGGTTCGGATTTTGAGATCGTCAACAACATAGTGTGAAAACTTTCTCTAATCTTAACCAAGGTCGTTCTGAATCGGATACCTCCGAAAGGGCTTACACGGACACACCGAAGTGCACCCACGATTCAGTAAGTCGCTGGAGATCACCCCATGACTGTAGACCGTTTGAAGCACGTAACCATCATGATATTAGTGGCAAGATCCTTAGATCTCATTAAGACTCTTGTACACCATGTGTCCTTAATGGTGAACACAGGTGTATTATATGGAAGTGTTCCTAAGAGATCTTTTACTGAATCTCATGGCTCTAGACTCGATAATGTGCGTTTTGGTTTTAGTCGTCGGAGGCATGGAGCAGAGTGCCACCTTTTCAATATCAACACATCTCGGAATGAGAGGCTGATAGATTATGCAGTGTTCTCCATGAGAAATGAAACAAATATCTTTTAAGAGATATCTGAGTGGCTAGGAGGGGTGGTGTAGCGCGTCATTGGGTCCATGACGTCTTGTCTTCAATATCAGTATCAACTTAGTGAATACCGATAGCAGATGTATTGACCTGGTTTCTGACTTAAGTTTTCATGGAGGGCTATTTCTTTTCACCCTTTCATTAAACTTTTCTTTTTAATTCTTCAACCCCTTCTTTCCCTTTCTCATTTACTCCTTTTTTCAATCTTGCCTAAGGACTTCTAATTCTAATCTATTGGAATTGTCCTTGGGTAGATCCCTCTGGCTCTGGCTAATCATTGGACATTACCTAACCATAATCACCTTATTACTCCATGATTATCCTAGATTTGTTGATCACTTACCATAAAACCTTTTTGAGAAAATCTCTCAAAGTGTTTATGAATAAACACATTTTTGTTAACACTTCGAGAGTTTTGCATTTTCTGAAATACTCCCCCTTCACATGTGCTCTTGCATTTTTAAGATAAATTTTGCACATGTTGGGTAGAGTTCGCACATTTTGAATTGATCGATTTTCAATGAACATGACCTTCGCGAGACACGTTTACATCACTAGTTAGACTAGCTTGAAATTATTACCCGTCCCGGTCATATTCAATGATTATCTCTCGAATTGGTAAATTCTACTCAGACAAGTCCTTTGCGAGACACGTTTACATCACTGGATGAACCAGCTTGAAATTATTACCCGTCCCGGACAAGTCTTTTCGATTACGGACATTTACTTTTCGTCAATTCGAGGGTTAAAATCTTGAGTCGGGCTCTTTTGAGATTCAATCCACGATCTTTAAACTTTTGATTACATTTTAATCACGTCTTCTCCCCCTCAAAAATAGCATGTCGTGATATTTTTGATATCAACGGATTAAAATAAAGCTTGTTGGAGAGATAGACGGATCATTTTAGCATGATTTGGAACATTTTTGTTTTTCATTTTATACTCCCCCTTAAATAAAGCATATTTTTAAACATTTGGGTTTAAGAGGGAGTTTTCTTGAGCAGAGAATTTTGAGAAAGATTTTGAAAAATCTTTTTGAAAAATCTTGCTCATGTGCTCAAGGGTTGTTGATTTTGCCATTAACATTACGAGTCCTGATCTGAAATAATCAGAAGTCATCAATGTAGCGCGGGTTTCGTACTGAAATATACGAAAGCCGTCATTTAAGTGCGGGTTTCATACTGAAGTATACGAAAGCCATAAAGATTTTTAGGATAAGTGGTCGAAAAAAATGTTTAAAACCTTTATTTTGATTAAGCACTTTCATTTCTTTGAAGCACGGGTCCTGAACTGATGTGTCCAGAAGCCATTGCATTAAGCTCGGGTCCGAAACTGAATTGTTCCGAAGCCATTGAGATTTTTAGGAAAACGACATGTTTTGAAAACATTTAAATGAACTCTCGCTCAAGCATCTGTACATGCCCGTATCATTGTTGAATGACATTTCTAGGTACGTACAGAATATCGATTATACGAGAGACATGTCGTGAGAAGAATATTTTTGGTTTTTATGTTTTATATTGTTTTTGTATTTTTGAAATGTTCTATTTTTATATTTTGGTTTTTGTTGGTTTTCAAATTTTGTATTTTGTTTTTGTTTTTTCAAAAAAAAAATAATATTCACAAAGAGGAATTAGGTTTGAACAAGTAAAAGTGGAGTTAAGAGTGGAATAAGACCAGGATTTCCACATGCAATGTTGGCATAAAGTTCTTCCTTTCCACATCGAGTGTATGAAACCTCAAAACTTTCACAAGTACCTGCATCCACAGAATCCACAGAAGGAGAATTTGCACAAATAACAGTGTTAGAAGTACATGAATCATCAGTTTAAGGGTGTTGACTATCAACGGTTGTAGCGGTTTCTACATCCTTATCCTGATGATTTTCACTATTATTTGTCTTGATGCAACAATCAAGAATCTTTCCTGTGGGAATCCATCTAAGACCAACTGTTTTAAAAACTTTTCCCGTGGGAATCCACCTAAGGCAAGATCTAGGAGTTGTTTTCTTTTCAGATGCAGCGGAAGTCTCATTTTGAGAAAACCTACGTCCTGTAGATATCCACCTCTTAGGTTTCTTAGCCTCTTGCTTCTTATCAATGGGTTTGTTTCTATTTGTTGTCTTAGTGGATTGTGCCTTAGCATGTAAATTTGATTTCTTGATATACATTGCAACACATGCATCATGATTAGCTGAGAAGACACATTTTTGACATGTAGGACAGACAAATTCAACATTCTTGTTTAACACCGCAACCTTAACTTTGTCACTACTGTCATTTGGAGAGTGTTTCTTGTTCGATGAGGAATTTGAATTCTTAGTGTTGCATTCTACGTTCATAACATTTTCTTTTGCGCAACTACTCTTAGATGCAAGCCAATCCCTAGTCATTTGTTGAGTGTTCCTAGGTAATGGTTGACTACTACTAGCAGTGCCTTGTAATGTTATAGAATTCATCACCTTAGGTTTTGTACCTAAAATTCCATCTTTTCGAATCTGTGCCTTTTGCCTAGCTTTTTCTAGATAGGGATTGTGGACCATGTCGTTTGAACCAATAGATTCTTTAACAGTTTTTGTGGTCACATTCGGTGAGCTATTCCTAGAAAGGCGAGGTGCTATCACTTCTTGTGTTTTGACAACTGCTTTCCCTTTTTCTTTTGCATTAAACTTGGGCAAGGGTGTTGGAGTGACTGGTTTTGTCAAATCAATTATCACATCAACTTTTGGAATACTATGAGAAATTGACATTTTTGGTTTTGCAACCGGTTTGTCCGAAGTTGATGGTTTTGCAAACTTAGTTTCCTCACCCTTCCCTTTTTGACTATCAAGCTGAGACTTCAAAAGATCATTTTGCTCTTTCATGTTTTTGTAAGCACGCTAATACGACAATTTGTCATACTTGCATTCTTCCTTTTTCTGATCAAGTTGTTTAATATATGTTACATTTTCTTTCTCAAGCTTAGCAAGCGCATTTTCATATTTTAAAACAATTTGAGAAGTCTCAGCTCGAAGTCTTTCATCATCTTCCACAGAATATGTTTGATAAATAATGGACATAATATCAGTTCACAGAGCTACTTCGAAGAGAGTGTCATTGTGTTTTTCTAAAACTTTGATGTGTTCAATGTTTTCATTTGCTTCCTTTACCAGGGATTGGTGGTCCTTGACAAAGTCAGCTGTTTCTTTTAAAATTGCATTTTCAACATGAATTATTCTCGCACTAATGTTATAGAGTGGAGCAGTAATTTCTGTTTCAAACACCTTTTCATTTCATTATGAAAACTTGAATGCCAGTTGCTGATGCTAAGATTTGTTTTTGTGTCAACAATACTTTGAAGAGTTTTTACTTTGTCTTTCAGATCATCCAAATATCGTCTAGCTTCACTTGTGTTAAAAGGGTTGCTAGAGGACATTTGTACCAGATTTGAAAGATTTTTGGAAACAACTTTTCATTTTGAGACAACAACTGGTTTTTTGAAAAACATAGGTGACTCTTTTTGAACAAGATGTATGCCAGAAATTGTGTTAAGCTTGTTATAATCAATTGGTTTAATTTATGGGTTCATTTGTCTCATTTTGTTTCTACTCTCTTCGGCAAGCTCAATCATTTCATAAGAATCCCGAACCTTGGGAGGATCATGTTTATCATTTAGCACACTACCATTATATAACACATTCTGTTCTTTCTGAGCTTTCTTGAGTGTATAAGGGTTTTCGTAACCGATAGCCATTTTCTTCTTTGTGTGCAAAAGCGGGTTTGGATCATTAATAATCATATGAATTGTTTGAGCAGACTGACCCATTTTGAGAAGCAAATCTTCCAATTTCTTAATTGTTTCTTGTTTCTCAATGATTTCATCAAGAAGTTCATTTTCTCATTTTGAAAACTTTGCTTACAACTCTTTCTTTTCTTTTTCAAGATTAGAACAAGTTGATTTTTGTTTAGAAAGTTGGTTTTGTAAATCAGAAACTTCCGTGTTTAAAGATCTTATTTGCTTGTTTAAGTAAACATCGAGGATGTCATACTTAATTTGCAATTGTTTTTCTCTTGAAACGGAGTTTTTGTAACCATCTTCTAATTCTGACTGTCGGGTTTTATTAATTTCACAAATTTTTTCATTCACCTTATATCTCTCAAGCTCAGCGGTCAATTTTTCATTCGCGGCCTTAACATCGCGATTGACCTTTTTGATCTTTTCAATCTCAATACGACAATTATTCAGTAATGATTCAATGAGAGCACGGGTTTCCTCATCATTAGCATCATTTTGTGCAACTTGAACTTCATTAGGATTCATATCTGGAGTTGCCAAATTAATATTGCTACAACTTGGTGTATCCATATATGTATCATAAGTAGGTTCGAGAGGCACAGAATGTGGCTTTATATGAGCAAACGGATTAACATCATTACTTGGATTTGGTACCTCATGGAGTGGTTCTGTGTCATAAGTAGGAGGAATGTCAGAATTACTGCACGATGTTGTTTCTTGCTGATTAGCCATAAAGTTGGAGATTCCAGTGAGTTCTGCAGTATTATCATTAAATCTTGTTGTAACCATGAAGTCGTATTCCTCAGCAGTCAAAGGTGTTCCCAAATCATCCTTTTTGGCTAGCACCAACATGTACTGGAGCTTTTCTAGCTTCGTCATTGCATTGACATTATCGTCTCTACCAATATCACCACTGTGAATTTCAGATGTAGGTTCCTGAATCGTAGTTGTAAAACAATAGTTCTCATTTTGATTAACCCCATACTGATTCACAATATGATCCATTTGGTTTCCAGCATACTGCCCTGCATATTGCATCTGATTCCCCATCTGTATACCCATAGCATTTCCTTGCTTATTCCTAATAACCTCAACCATTTGTCCTTCTTGACCCATATATAACTGTGTATTGTCAGTGTACGGTGAAATCCATTGGTTGTTGTTATGTGGTTTGAAGTTTAATGCCTTGGTGAATAAAGCAAAAGCATTTGCCAAATCTGTTGCGAGATTGTCTTGTTGAGTTGCCATTGATGAAGTTGTATGATAAAGATGATGTTGGATCGATGCAAAGATCTAGGAGTTGTGATTGGTGTTGGTTACGGTAAGGATATTGGTGATTTCTTATTTCTCTCTAAAACTCGAATCTGAAAAAAATTTCACCTAGAATTTGAAATACACCGTAAAATGCTATTCTAAGGTTACTGGAAAATTTTGAGTTTTAAAAATTTTTAACGCCAAATTTCACCGAAAAAATTCGAATTTTGGGCCAAAATTTTCACTGTTATACCAAAATTTGAATTTCGCATAAAAATTGAACGTTTAGTCTCTCACAAACTCAGCTATCTTGACAAACTCGGTTACAAAGAAACTCGGGTATGAGAAACTCGACTAGACTTGAGAAAATCGACTAGAGAAACTCGACTAGAGAAAATCGACTAGAGAAACTCGACTAGAGAAACTCGACTAATCTTGCCAGAAACTTGACTAAGTAGACAGAAAGTCGACTAAGCTCTCCAGAAACTCGATCAAGTACACAAAAACTCGACTAGGTTCTCCAGAAACTCGATCAAGTTCTCAGAAACTCGACTAGGTTCTCCAGAAACTCGATCAAGTGCTCAGAAACTCGACTAGGTTCTCTAGAAACTCGATCAAGTACTCAAAAACTCGACTAGGTCCTCCAGAAACTCGACTAGGTTCTCCAGAAACTCGATCAACTATTGATGAGTGTCCAGAAACTCGACTAAGCTGATAGAAACTCGATCAAGCTGATAGAAACTCGATCAACTGATAGAAACTCGACTAGACTTGTCCAGAAAGTCGATGAAACTTCAGAAAGTCGAGTAAGGTTGAGAATTTCTAGCCACTTACTTTCTAACTCGAGAGAAAGTGACAGAAACTCGGTGAGACTTGTGAGAAACTCGATCAGGTGTTCAGAAACTCGATGAGGGTATTCTGATGAACAGTAACGTCACTTAAAATTTCCTAAATCTTTGTTTGGCTCTTGATACCACTTGTAGGTCGCCTTATATCAATCCTTATCACACACACATAAGATTAAAGAAGAGAAAAAGATAGAGAAAGATGGTAACTTCTAGAGAGAGAAAGAGAGATATTAGATTAAGAGAGAATGAGAGATACAAGAGAGAATACCCTAGAAGCAACACCTTCCAAGTGAGGAGGGTGAAGGGTATTTATAGATTACATGAGATGGGCTCGTGGGCTAGCTATGGACTTACACTTAGCCTATTAGATTAACTTAAAAGCCCATTGACTATTCTAATTACTTACACAATGACACATTACAAAAATATAATAACGACAAATGACCATCACTTTTTATAAAGCTAACAATAAAAAACCTGTTGCAAGGGAAAATATATATATATATATATATATATATATATATATATATATATATATCATCTAGTATAGTGTATTCAGAATGTAAATTTAAGATACTATAACCATGCATATACAAATGCAGTAGTTTTATATTGAAGTATTGCGTAAAGAAAAATAGAAGGATACTTAGCTTTTCTTTTGTTCTAGTAATTTAGCAACATGGCACATGAAGTAAGAGACAATAATGCATTATTTTCCCCTCTACCGTATCTATTGATGGGATTTCTTCTCGACTGGTGTATTATGTACTCGGGCCAATCTACTACACGCTAATAATGGTCTTTTGGATTGAATATCCTACAAAAATGGAAAGTGGTTGGCCGTTCGATCGAGTCCATTCCTTGAAGTCGTACCCTCCCAGGATGCATGAGTCTTCCGCCGACTGACAGAAATGCCGATAAAGCAATTCTATTTTATCGCAGCTGCTCTTACGAATAATATTACCGTTTCCTTTTTCGCATTAGTTCTAAAGGTGACTACCTTGTGAGCACTGATAAGTTCATTAGCAAGACACTCCTCTTGATCCCAAACTGACCCATTTGAGACTCCATTCCAGGACTCAGGTGCACCAATTTGAGCATTTGCTTTAGAATTCAAAGTTGATCAATTTAAGCCTCCACTTCAGGCCCACTTGAGCATCCCAGGAGAAGCATTTGTACTACCATTTCGGGTCCATTTGAGTTTCAAAACATAACAAATGGAGAAAAACAGAATTTGGTTCGTTAGCATAAACCATCATTGCAAACACAGTTGCCGTATAATTAATATGGACACTTTTCACAGTAGAACTAATAACATGTGGCACATTTTTTTAGATAAATCTACCTTTTGACTCGAGTAAAAAAATGTTAGGATGGTAAAAAGTTTAAGCACATGAGCAATGCCAAACATAGCTGTGTTTTACGCATCTTGGCAGGCTTAGTGGTAGAAAAGGTTTTGATAATCCGCCGCACGCGTTTAATCACAACAGCAACGACAGATGATGTACATCGCTTGTCAATATTAGGAAATGAAGACTATATGGTTTTCTTTATTTGGCGATGCTAAAAGTTGGTGTTCTGTGTCTGTCATGGTAAGGTTGTTTTCGCATATTCGTAACTGCAGTTCCACAAAAGGACCCGATCAACAAGACGTTAAAAATCTTAAAGATATATGGGTAACAGAAGAGGATGGTGCGAAGAAGTAATTTGCACCAAATCACTTGTCACACCATTCTCTCCTGTTTCTCATCCATCTTTCAAAATTGTACATTATTGTTCATCAGGGCCTTTTGTGGAGCTGTAGTTACGAATATGCGAATTTTTTTTTACCATGATAGACACAAAACATCAACTTTTAGCATCAACAAATAAGGAATACCAGATAGTCTTCATTTCCTAATATTGACAAGCGATGTACAACATCTGTGGTTGTTGTTGTGGTTAAATGCAGACGACCGATTATCAAAACCTGTTGTAGCACTGAACCTGCGAAGATGTATAAACGAAGGTAGTCTACTACAGTAGAGTAATATTCTAAATTTAAAATATGATAATCATGCATATACAAAGGCATTTATTAGGCTCAGATTTTATAACCAAACAGGGTGAAAAAGATGTATGACCAGCCATGGCTGCAAAGAGACATGGTTGCATGATGATGGCATCCAGTCCTTTCCGTGCCAACATACGGTCACAATCTTTGAGTACCCAATTTATTAGTCTCAGAAAATAGGTCTGAATCATCATAGCCCTACCCTAAGTTTGACATAGACTCTGCTGGTCTATATCAGTACATTCTAAAGGACTAACCTGACCAATCCTAGGTATGCCCTTGGTTTTTGTCCACATATTTAGGAAAGCGTTTGTAAGCCTACAAAAAACATCAGACAATAGGCAGCAACCATATGTATAACAGCTTTTGTAACATCATATACACAATTCATAGGCTCAGATTTTATAAACGACAACGTACTCCACAACAATTAAATTCTTAAGATATAGGCTCAGATTTTATAACGAAACAGGGTCAAAAAGATGTACGACCAGCCATGGCTGCAAAGAGACATGGTTGCATAATGATGCCATCCAGTCTGTTAGGACCGAACTTCCTTTCTTCTTTATCACACAAACCACGACAAGAACTAGATGATGACACTCATAAACACATATAAAGAACAAGAAGAGTAGTGGTGGATCGAATGGGATAACTATGGTCGAATGTTTATTAGCTTGAAGAGAAGGAAATAAACAAACACAATAAGCACACACACACACTCTCACTTTGATACAATAACGAGGCACACTTGATAATGAGAGTGTGTGTGGTGTATATGGTTCGACACAGCCAACCAAATGGGCTTTGGTGGGCTTTTACTTGGACCATGTGTGGGCTAGTATATGTATCACACATATACATTTAAGCTACAAACAATACTAATACTACTAGCCCACATTTTAAACTAAACATTATACTTGACTCTTTAGTTCTAGCTAGCAAATGACCATCACTTCTCAATTAACATAAATTAATTGCTAACAATCTCCCCCTAAGGGATGATCATTTCAATGATGCTCCAGTGATTGGTCTTTTGCCTTCAATGTCTTGAACTTTGTGAGTCAATGTATAATATTCTTCATTTAATGTTCCTTCATGCACAGTGATCTTCAAAGAGTCGTCTTTTGGTTGTTCTTGCCTTGATCTACTTCTTCTGTCCAGATGCTTCGTCATTGTAGATGATGATGGTAGATGGACTTTCGTCGGTACCTGCATGATGAACTCAAATAAGTACATTTTATTACCGTCATTTATCATATTTATTTGACTTGTTTTATTATATTATCTGTAAGAATTGATACGTTAATGTTTACTTTTGTAATTCTCAGGTAAAAACAAGTATTATGTGAAACTTGGCGATTTTGGACTAATTATGGAGCAAAACAAGCAAGAAGTTAAGAGTCTACTGAAATGTACAAGATCAAGACATTCTGCTCCAGATACGCCGCATCTTACTTATTACATACGGCGCATCACTATCAAGATTTCACAAGATACGATCCAAGATACAAGAGGACATGCGCCGCATCTAAGAATGGAGTTACGCCGCATCTTCTGGCGGTGTACGAATATTCCTGAATATATTAATCTTGGACCCCACGCGAAGTTAAGTCAATGCGCCGCATCTTACCCTCAGACAGAAACTATAAATACCCCAAGACCAGACGAATTTTGGGAGCATATAATATATACGAAGGACGAACAGAAAACCTAGGACGAATTCAGTCGAAGTAGCAGCACAAGACACACCTTGAACGAAGATACAAGAGCTGTAAGAAGGTCCTGCATGTATTTAATTCATTAAGTAGTTTTGTTTTATTGTGTTAGTAAACTTTAATTCATCAGGATTGGTGGCTTGTGTAATGTGACAACGGAAAGGTTGCACTCCCTTAAAACTGCTTTCCCATTAATTAAAGTTTATATGTTGATGTCTTTGGTGACTTTTATTAGTGCATTGATAACCTCTGTGTCTAGCTGAGCGTTGATCGGGTCGCCATGCCTCTGCCCTCGCCTATTTATTAGATCGCCTATGCATTCTATCGTCTGTAGAAAAGTAGGAAGAAAGATAAATAGGATAGTCATAAGTAATCATTAAGGGTTTACTCGCCGATAAGATTAGAACCAACGAGAAATGACTTAATCTCGGTGCGTTGCATCGAACTATACACTTCATATAAAACTAGCAATAAAACAAGTGACAAGCTACTTAACTATCAGGACAGGTCTTCTTATTGTCTCGAGTATTTATCTGTGTACGTGTGTGTTATTCGCTGATTCGTGCCTATTAGTTTAGTTTATTATTTAATTGCAACCAAACCGTGCCAGTCTCTCAGGCTGAAACCTCCTTGCGTTAGAATTAGGTTGTATAGCTAACTTAAGATATTAAAATACTGATTAGGATAACTAGATAATACGTTCCACTCTTAGTGATCGACACTCTACTTACCATTATATTCATACTGACCGGGTACACTGCTCGTTAAAGTGTGTGTGTTATTGATAAGTCGGCTAAATATAAATTTAAAACTTGAATACTGCTAAAACCACAACGACATACCGTGGGTATAAATTAGAGCATACGCACACGACACATCAAGTTTTTGGCGCCGCTGCCGGGGAGTGAATTGTTATTATCTGTTAATTTGATTAGTACTTTAATTAGGTTTTTCTTTTATTTTTAATCTAACCGCTAACTCTGTTGTATATTAGATTAAATTGCATTCATTGTATTATTTTGCATATTTTCTGTTTTGTGTGTTATTTGTTTTCTTTTATTTTTGTTTATTTTGGTTTGTTTTTATTTGTTTTTATTTTTCGTATTTTCTGCATTTTGCTATCGTTGTACTGAGCTTATTCAAACGATACGGCGCATCTATTTTCATAGATACGGCGTATTGCGTTTAATTTTTATAAAATACAACGCGTTTAATTAATTCGATACGACGCATCTTTCCCCAAGATACGGCGTATCTGTTTTTAAATAAGAAATTTTTTCTAAACGTTAACGCCATACGGCGCATCTGTTTTTGCAGATACGGCGTATCTATTATTTTAATTAAAAACAGTTTTCGAATTATTAAACAGATACGACGCATCGATTTCTGTCGATACGGCGTATCTTCTGAATCAAAAATCTTGTATTTTGAAACGTAACGAAAATACGGCGCATTAACTTTTGTTAATACGACGCATTTAATTTTAAATAAATATCGATTTTTGATAATTAAAACTGATACGGCGCATTCTACTTTATAAGCGGCGTATCTATTTTCTGAATAAAAGTCTGATTAAATTTTAACGTAATAAGATACGGCGTATCCATCTTTTTGGATACGGCGCATCGTCTGCAGATATCAGCAACTTTTATTTTTCTTATCTCCGAACGGAAAATACTCTGACCCTTATACTTGGAAACTTTTACTTTGAAATCTACCTGTCTTTAATTTTCAGGAACAATGTTCGATATTTTCCCCAACTGGTTCGGAAGACCCCAAAGAAACCTTACCATGAAAGAGTTTGCACTACAAATCGCTCAAGCCAATGAAAAAGAACATCATGAAGCAAGAAACTTTATTAATGAATTCAAAGGCAGTCATGAGCTGTTACTAAAGGAACAAAACAACATGATTTACGGATTGGCAATTGAAGTGCACCAATTGTCAACGGTGCTTAACAAGGTTCTTTTGGTAAAGCAAGATTTGAAAGGGATTACAACTAGAGGCGGAAAGTCAACCTTTCAAATCGGAGAGACACCCGAGGATGACAGTACAAACAAGATTTCCCCTGAATCTTTATCACCTGAGCAAGAGCAACCAAAAGAGACTAATCCAGAACCTGTAATTAGAAAAGAACCTTCTGTTGAACCTAAACGATCAACACTACCTTTCCCACATAGGGTAAGGAAGGAGAAAGAAGATGCCTATCAAAAGAAGTTCTTGGAAAATCTCAAGCAGCTGCAGCTAAGCATACCATTTATGGAAGCCCTAGTGCAAATGCCAAAATACGCTAAATATCTGAAGAGCTTACTTACAAACAAGTCCAAACTTGAAGAGGCTTGCACTGTAACAATGGGGGAAAGAAGCTCAGCAACATTGCTCAACAAACTTCCATCTAAGGAAAAAGATCCAGGGAGTTTCACTATTCCTTGTCAAATTAAAAATTTACATATTGAAAATGCTTTAGCCGACCTAGGAGCTAGTATAAGCCTTATGCCCTCTTCTATGTATGAAAAATTAGGTCTTGGTGAACCAAAACCTACTAGGATGTGCTTAGAACTAGCTGATAGATCCATACAATACCCATTAGGAATAGCCGAAAATATATTAATAAAAGTTGATAAATTTGAATTACCTATCGACTTTGTTATCCTCGATATGCCTGAAAATTCTAGAACTCCTATAATATTAGGACGACCATTTTTAGCCACTGCTAGGGCCATAATTGATGTTTTTAATAAAAAGATAACTCTTACCATAGGAAAAGATGAGGTTGAGTTTAACATGGAACAATCTATGAGTAAAGATAATTCCGATGACGATGAATGCTATAATATCGATGTTTCTGATGACACGATTAATCAATTTACTCAGAAATTGTTAAAAAGTAATTTGCTTGATTCTTTTCTGCTTAAAAATTTAGAAAACACAATTGCTATAGAAGATCAAGTTGATGAAAATACTTTTGATAATTATTTCGCTGCTGACTCTGCTGTATGTAACGCCATACGGCGCATCGAAAATATCGATGCGGCGCATCTATCTGATGACAGCAGCAATATAATTAAAGAACAAGTTTATTCCGCTAGTGCTACTGAAATTGATAATGTTAAACCTGTGCTTAAGGATCTCCCTTCTACTTTGGAGTATGCCTATCTAAATGGGAACACTAATTCGCCCGTTATTATTGCATCTGATTTAACGCCAAAAGAAAAAGAATCCCTTTTACAGGTACTATATAAACGAAGAAGAGAATTAGCGTGTAGTATGTCTGATATTAAGGGAATTAGCCCGTCATTCTGTATACATAAAATCCTCATGGAAGATGAATTCAAACCAACCATCCAACCCCAAAGGCGTTTGAATCCAAAAGTCCAAGACGTGGTGAAAAATGAAATCGTAAAATTACTTGACTCCGGACTTATCTACCCAATTTCCGACAGCTCGTGGGTCAGTCCTATCCACGTTGTACCAAAAAAAGGGGGAATGACGGTAGTACTCAATGACGACAATGAGCTAATCCTTTTAAGAACTGTTACCGGATGGAGAGTTTGCATCGACTACCGCAAACTCAATGATGCTACGCGAAAAGATCACTTCCCTCTTCCATTTATTGATCAAATGTTAGAAAGACTGTCAGGTCATGATTATTATTGTTTTTTAGATGGTTTTTCAGGTTTCTTCCAAATACCAATTGCCCCTGAGGATCAAGAGAAGACGACTTTCACCTGCCCTTATGGAACCTTCGCCTATAGGAGAATGCCGTTCGGACTATGCAACGCCCCTGCTACTTTCCAACGTTGTATGACGGCTATCTTCCATGATATGGTAGAAGACTTTATGGAAGTCTTCATGGACGACTTCTCGGTGTTCGGTAACTCATTTAGTGATTGTCTCTTTAAACTTGATAAAATGCTTGCTAGGTGTGAAGAAACTAACCTTGTTCTTAATTGGGAAAAATGTCATTTTATGGTTAGAGAGGGAATTGTGTTAGGACATAAGATTTCTGGGAAAGGTATAGAAGTAGACAAAGCAAAAATTGATGTAATTGCCAAACTACCTTATCCCACTAATGTAAAAGGTGTTAGAAGTTTTTTAGGGCATGCTGGATTCTATCGTAGGTTCATAAAGGATTTTTCAAAGATATCTAGGCCTATGACCCAATTATTGCTAAAAGATGCGAAGTTTGATTTTTCTGAAGATTGCAAAAAGGCATTTAATATACTTAAAGAAAAACTAACTTCTGCACCCATTATAATTTCGCCGGATTGGAATCTGCCTTTTGAACTAATGTGTGATGCTAGTGATTATGCTGTTGGAGCTGTACTTGGCCAAAAGATAGATAAGAAATTTAAGCCAATTTATTATGCTAGCAAAACATTGAATAATGCCCAAGAACATTACACCACCACGGAAAAAAGAACTTTTAGCAGTAGTTTTTGCATTCGATAAATTTAGATCATATCTTATATTGTCAAAAACTATGGTTTACACTGACCATTCTGCTTTGAAGTATTTGTTCAATAAACAGGATGCCAAGCCAAGACTTATTAGGTGGGTTTTATTGCTCCAAGGATTCGATATTGAAATTAAAGATAAAAAGGGTGCCGAGAATCTGGCTGCTGACCACTTATCTAGACTTGAAAACCCTGATATAGAGGTACTTGATGAAAGGGAAATCGCTGATGACTTTCCTGATGAACACCTTATGATGGTAAGAATTAAGAGCAATAATAATGAACCATGGTATGCCGACTATATAAACTTTATTGTTGCAAATGAAATTCCAAAAGGGCTAACACCCGACGAGAAAAGAAGGTTTCTAACTCGCGCTAGCGAGTATATTTGGGATGAACCTTATGCCTTTAAATTATGTCCTGACAATATTATACGAAGATGCGTAGATGGTGATGACATCCTAGCAATATTGGCACATTGCCATTCAGGGCCGACGGGGGGACATCACGGTGCAGTTATCACAAGAAGAAAAATCCTTGATGCGGGATTTTATTGGCCCACTATGTTGGATGATGCAAAAGATTATATAAAAGGATGTGATGCGTGTCAACGATCCGGGAATATAACATCAAGAAACAAAATGCCGCAAAACTATATCCATGTATGTGAAGTTTTCGACATATGGGGATTGGACTTCATGGGACCATTTCCTGAATCTAAAGGTAATAAATATATTTTGGTTGCTGTTGATTACGTATCAAAATGGGTCGAAGCGCAAGCATTACCAACAAACGACAGCAAGGTAGTACTTAAATTTTTGCAAAGTTTGTTCTCTAGGTTTGGAATTCCTAAAGCATTGATTAGTGATAGGGGAACACACTTTTGTAATCACCATCTGGGAAGAGCCTTGCAAAAATATGGAGTATATCATAGGGTTTCCACCGCATACCATCCTCAATCCAATGGGCAAACTGAAGTAACCAATAGGGCTATAAAGCGAATTCTTGAAAAAACGACTGGATATAATCCGAAAGGGTGGTCTGACAAGTTAAATGATGCTTTATGGGCATTCCGTACAGCCTATAAGACACCAACGGGATGCACTCCATTTCGTCTTGTATACGGAAAAGCATGCCACCTACCGGTCGAAATTGAACAAAGTGCATATTGGGCTTTGACGAATTGTAATATGGATATGGAAGCTGCAACGAAGAACCGTTTCATGGAACTTAATGAACTCTATGAACTAAGAGATGAGGCCTACAAAAATACTAAGATCTACAAAGAAAGAACTAAAAGATGGCATGACTCGAGGTTACATGGGGATAAAACGTTTACTATTGGAGAGAAAGTGCTACTATTTAATTCCAGATTAAAGATGTATCCTGGTAAACTTAAATCAAGATGGACGGGTCCGTTCGTTGTCAAGAAAGTGTATCCATATGGAACTATTGAAATATGCGATAAAAATGGTTATATATTCAAAGTAAACGGGCAACGAGTGAAGAAATACTTTGATAATAAAATTGAGGATACTGAGAACGAGGTGGTGGAGTTTGAACCTGAAGTATTAGAATAAAGAGTTGAACGTGAGTCTAACTTGAAGACTCTGGAATAAAGACAAGTACTGACCGGGAGACAACCCGGAAAATTTTTACTATTCTGTTCTGTGTCGAGTCAGTCAGGCCCGCAGAGGATACGGCGCATCTCAATCCCAAGATGCGACGCATCTCCTGCACTGGTCATATCCTACTTTATTTTTCTGCATTTTTATTTTTCGACTATAAAACTTTTTGTCAGATTTTAATGCGGCGCATCCCTGGTTAAGGATGCGACGCATCTTCTATTCTGATTCGTATTTATTCCAGGCTCGATACGGCGTATCTTCTTCCATAAGATACGGCGCATCGACTGACCTGATGATTTTCATTTTAATTTTTATGTTTTATTTTTACTAACTACTAATGTATTATGCAAGTTTGAACTTTCTTAACTTAGGTGTGTTTAAAGTCTTGGTGGTATTATAGATTCCTGCATTTCCTGTGGATACATCAAATATGAAGCTTAAACGTTCTAATCCACAAGAAAGATGATTTTTGCTCTTATACTAATGGAGGATCATACCGAGCAAATCTCAGGGGAGTTTTTCTGTTCTAATTCTTTTATTTTCCAGTTTTTAACCTTTGATACAAACAACGAGGACGTTGTTTAACTTAAGTGGGGGGATTGGAGAATTAGAACACTTACTTGTCCTAAACTTTTCAAAATATGCTTAAAATGTGCTTAATATATCAAAATTTAAAATTTTTAGCATGTTTTTGTTTAAAGTCTAATTTGCATAGCTGCACACATGACGTTATTTTCAAAAATTGTGATTTTTAAAAATTCACAAATCTATGAGTGTGCCGGTGACTTGTAAACTTTAGAACTTGGCTTGTATACTATTCGAGACCACCATAATAAGTATTATTTTATATAATTGGAATGACTTGTCTAAATTGGTAAAATTCTAGGATTACACCCAAATAGCCTTTATATGTTATGTGTTATTAGCTAACTACACTGGTTAGTTAACCCCCGTATAAACCCTTTTGTTACTCTCACTTTTAGAGTAAGATACCCCTAGAAAAACACTCAGAGTCATTCCTTTCGTTTCTTACACCTTTGTTATAATGTATCGTTACACCCTTACACCTTAGCCTAACTTGTAGATTAAAATCCGTGTTTGGTTAATTGCTTTAGGCAAAGTGTGTTTCCTTACATTACATGTGTTCGCGTGCGTAATTCATTATCTTTGGTTAGGTCGGGAAATTGCACAATGCAATTGGAGTGAAAGTAAATATTGTACATCTTTGAGTTTATTTTTCGTGTGTTTACTACTTTCACTATTACCGTTATTTCTGAAGTTATGTAAAGTATGGAAAAATTATCCAGAGTTATCTTTATAGTGATGTGGTGAAATTTTACACATCTATGTTTATGTTTAAAGTTAAAAAAAAAAAAAAAAAAAAAAAAAAAAAAAAAAAAATCGAAAAAAAAAGAAAAGAAAAAGAAAAAGAAAAAGTTGGAAGTTTGTTTTTACCGACTTATGTAAAGTTTTGTATTAAGTGGTCGATATCACCACTAGTTGTTGTATATTATATTTATGGATTGAATGGGAGTTGAACGTTATGGGAACGCCAACTAAAGGATATTCTTTGATTGAGATCTTGTTGAGTATAATTCGTGTCTACCTAAAGCGTGTGTTTCAAGTGTTAAAGCGTGAGTTATTCAGTGATATGAGTCTTATTCATGGGATGGTTGGGATAGTGATTAACCACACTTAGGATTTTAATTTATCTGTTTTTTTTATTTTTCATTTTACACCAATTTGTATCCCAAATATTATCCATACCCTATATTATTCTTTATCCAAACCTTTGATTTATTGAGATTAGGGATTTGAGCAACCTTAAGTATCGTAGTCGTGGATTCGGCTATGTATTTATGATTTTGTCGCCCTTTTTGATATAATATTATTGGTGAAGATTACTTGGTCCTATCTTTAGCCTATTCGAGTTAAGGATTTGAGCAATTGCAAGTATCGTGTTCGTGGATTCGATCATGTATTTGTGATTTTGTCGCCTTTTCTGGAATTTGAGATCGATAGAGATTAAGGAGAATGATTAACCCTTAAAACTACAAACCCTTTTTACCGCTTTAGACTTGTTATTCCTTGGCTTTAGTGGGGGAGATGTGTATACTTGCCAAGCTTATGATAGAATATTCATCACGACTGGACAGTTAAACAATTAGATTTGCTTTTATCAGAATATTTTATTTTACTTCTAATTCGTTAAGTGTTTGGTTGTGTGATTATGACAAAAATGAATACATGCTTAAATATAAAAATAAATCCTAATATCTTTTAGGATACATTTTCATAAGATTAATTCTAAGGTTTACTTGGGGACAAGTAAAGTTCAAGTGGGGGGATATTTGATGAACTCAAATATGTACATTTTATTACCGTCATTTATCCTATTTATTTGACTTGTTTTATTATATTATCTGTAAGAATTGATACGTTAATGTTTACTTTTGTAATTCTCAGGTAAAAACAAGTATTATGTGAAACTTGGCGATTTTGGACTAATTATGGAGCAAAACAAGCAAGAAGTTAAGAGTCTACTGAAATGTACAAGATCAAGACATTCTGCTCCAGATACGCCGCATCTTACTTATTACATACGGCGCATCACTATCAAGATTTCACAAGATACGATCCAAGATACAAGAAGACATGCGCCGCATCTGAGAATGGAGTTACGCCGCATCTTCTGGCGGTGTGCGAATATTCCTGAATATATTAATCTTGGACCCCACGCGAAGTTAAGTCAATGCGCCGCATCTATTTATTAGATGCGCCGCATCTTACCCTCAGACAGAAACTATAAATACCCCAAGACCAGACGAATTTCGGGAGCATATAATATATACGAAGGACGAACAGAAAAAACCTAGGACGAATTCAGACGAAGTAGCAGCACAAGACACACCTTGAACGAAGATACAAGAGCTGTAAGAAGGTCCTGCATGTATTTAATTCATTAAGTAGTTTTGTTTTATTGTGTTAGTAAACTTTAATTCATCAGGATTGGTGGCTTGTGTAATGTGACAATGGAAAGGTTGCACTCCCTTAAAACTGATTTCCCATTAATTAAAGTTTATATGTTGATGTCTTTGGTGACTTTTATTAGTGCATTGATAACCTCTGTGTCTAGCTGAGCGTTGATCGGGTCGCCATGCCTCTGCCCTCGCCTATTTATTAGATCGCCTATGCATTCTATCATCTGTAGAAAAGTAGGAAGAAAGATAAATAGGATAGTCATAAGTAATCATTAAGGGTTTACTCGCCGATAAGATTAGAACCAACGAGAAAGGACTTAATCTCGGTGCGTTGCATCGAACTATACTGTGGAAAACTAGAAGGGGGGTTGAATAGTTTTACGTCTTTTTAATTTATAAAAACTTTTGTTTACTTTTTAAAACTTCGATTCTATCTTATGTGAATTCAACTCTTGATCAATATGAACATATATAAGCAAATATAGATAAGTAATGCAAGTAAGGTAAATATAATGAAATAAGAGAGAGAGATGGAAAAATCAAACCACAACACGGAGATTTATAGTGGTTCGGCTACAAGGACACCTTCCTTGCCCTACTCCACTCCTCGAGTCACCTACTCGAGAGTTTTCTTCACTATGTCAACAAACTCCCTTATGGCGGAGAAACCTTACACAACTTTAGCTTACACCGGCTTAACGACACAAAGCTAGATGTCGAGTCCTAATCGTAGCTAGAACCAATCTCACAACTTATACACAACTTCTACACGACTTAATCACGACTTCTTCACGACTTCTTCACAACGGCTTCACGACTTCTTATTCACGACTACTTCACGACTTCTTCTTCACGACTACTTATTCACAACTACTTCACAACAAATTTACAACACAACTACGTAGTTACACTTAGATCTACTTATCACAACTACACAACACTTTACATAACAACACAATTGAATGAGGTAAGTAATAACACTTCTTCACTAGTTGAAGTAGAGTTCTTCTTTTGCACTTTTGGTGGTGGAAGCTTGGATCACTTAGAAACCAATGCTTAAGAAAATATGATCAAAGGATTTACAATGTTTAGAATGAATTTAGAACAGAAAGTTTTAGTGTGCAAAAGGTGAGTAAAAGTCCAGGAGAAGACTGATATTTATAGGAGAAAAATTGGACAGTTGGAAGTATACTGGAGCGGGGGCGGTCCCCTTAAATAGGGGGCGGTCCCCTTAATAATTAAGGGGGTCGCCTAGTAAAATTAAGGGGGCCGCCCCTTCTGTCCGTTGGCCAATTTTGTCCTTTTGTGGGGAAGGTTTTTCTGGAACATTTTAACTGATTTTGGTTAAAAATTTGAATTCATATTTTTATAAAAGATTAAACATTTTTATTTAATGCCAAAAATGTTTTTCAAAAATATATAAAATGTTTTTGATGTTTTATAAAAAATCTAGTTATTAAGAAAATGTTCCTTTGATCATATAATGCATTAAGCATTAGTTCATTCATACCTTAAGTGATTTGAGTTGTAGAAATAGATATTTACAACTAAATACTTGTTTACGTCATAATTTTCCGATTAATGATTTTACATTTTGTGATTATCAAAACGTAGAGATATCGAAAAATATTAATAACGTGTTTAGGCATTATTTATATCAACAATCTCCCCCTTTTTGATGATTACAAAATCTAAACTCATTAAATCTAAAAATTAGTTTTTAGACAAGTATTTAGTGAGTTTACATCTATTTCTCCCCCTTTTTGTAGAATCAAAAAGGTTAAGCCGACAAGTTTTAGTAACTAAATTTGTCGGGACGAAAACTCCCCCTTGATGTGTACTCCCCCTCGTTTGGGGGCACCAAGGAAACGAGCTATGGAATGCTTGCAAAAAAAATGTTAGAAGCACAAGTATATATAACAACAATAAGCAAGCATATAAAATCATTCATTCAATAAAGGTGTTGTGTATAAATACACAACCAAAAGATTACAACATGAAGCATGCAAGCATACAAATAAAAACTACTAATTAAACTACATAATCATCTTAAAGGTACATGGTCTTCCATGGAGCTTGCTTGCAAGAAGGGTTTGAAAAAATTATTTTTAAGCATTGCATATGCTTAATTGGGTGAAAATGGAGGTGGTGGTGGTGGTGTAGTGGGTGAAGGAGGTGGAGGAGGTGGTGGTTGTGGGTTGGCAATCATGTGTTCAAGAGATGAAAACATGTAGTGTATCTCATCTCTAAGACCAAAGATTAAGGTCCGGTTATGGACGCTACAAAGACAATTATCACCATGGGCTTCAAGCATTGCCCAAGGTATAGGAAAGAATGGTGGTGGGGTTGGTGATGGTGAAAAATGAGCATCAAGAGGTGTGATGGGTGATAGGGAAATGGCAAGTTGGGTGTATGAAGGTTCTTGAGTGGATGGTGGTGATGATGCTCTTGGTGATGATGTTAGGTGAGTGTGGATGTAGTCATTTATGGATGAGGTAGATGGAATGGAGAAGATGAAGCTCCATGGGTGGATGGTGTTTTTGATGGTGCATTTGGTGCACTTGGGGATGAATTTTGAGGTGGTGGTGATGGAGTTTTGGTGTCATCTTGGGTTAGGTCAATGAAAGGTTGTTTTGGTGGTATGATAACAAGTCTTTGTTTCCTTAAAGGCTTAGAGATGGAGGATTTAGGTGATAGCATTGTGGATGACAATGGGTGTTTGATGAAGGTGATGGTTGATGAAGTGAAAGGTAATTGTAAGGAGGGTTTTTATATTGTGAAAATGTGGTTGATTTAGGCAAATTGTGGAGATATTGTGGTAATATTCCAAGTCCAGTTCGTGCATTAAGGGTAATGGTAGCTGGGGCTAGGTAAAAAGTGGTCACAAGATGCAAAAGGAAACAGTAAATTTTACTGTCCAGATGGCCGGTCCCCTTAATTGTTGGGCGGCCCCCTTAAAAATTAAGGGGACCGCCTAAGGAATTAAGGGGGCCGCCCATCTGGTGATTTCCCAGGCGACCAAATTTGAAAATTTTCCAGAAAAAGGTTATTTTTAGGGTGTCTTTGCAGCAAGTTCCATTTGGATCATGTACATCAAGAATGATTAAATATTATCAATTGCATATTTAAAACAATATCATGAAACAATTATATTAGAAGCATAGTCACATAATTTCAAATAAACTAGTAGCTAGGTTCTAATAAGTTTATCAACTAACATAATAAAAGACATAGCAAGCAAGTGTCAAGATAATAGTACTACATATAAGTGTCTAATAAAATTCAATTAAACATTCATCAAATATGTTTATTTCTTTCTTTTCCCAAACAACTTTCCAAGTGACTTTCCAATGGACTTGAAGCCGCCTCGTACTTCTTGACGCATCTGATGTGTGGTGTTGAGTAGTTCGGTTTGTCTTTCATATAGCAGCTCGTCTGTTCGTTCGGAAGGAGAAGGGACTTGATACTCGGTGTAATCAAGATCCGGAAGATTTTGAACGAAGGTCCTAGGTGATGGGGTACTAGCACGTGTTGTGCCCTCCTCCTCCTCATCATCATCATCATCGTCTCCTTGATGTGATGTGGAACCACGAGGTGGAAGTGAGACAGATTTACGAGATTTTCCTTTGTCACTTCGGGAGCGATGAGCACGGACACGAACAAGTGGATTGAGGACCGGTAGAACAGACTCATAGAGTGGACTCCGAAGCTGTGGATAGTGTTCCATGATATCATTGTAGAGACGGGTGAGAAACATGCCATACGGAAGATTTGCATTACGAGTGTTTTTGGCGGACATGATTCGGTAGACAAAGAGATATGCCAAATTGTACGGCTTTTCAGCAACGATACAATACAACATGTGGAGTATGCTCGCCGTGACATGATCACGGTGACCACTGGTACCGAATGCATTCTCACGAATGAGTTCTTCCCAACGTCTCATGTCTTTGCGTAGCTCCTTGAGAAGGACTTGGTTTGGAGTGATGTCAATATCTTTTGATTTGATCTTTCGACTAGTCGTACCACGAGCTAGTCCAAGATATTGACGAATCTCTTCAGGAGATGGAATCTCTGAGTAGTAAGGACCCTGTTGAGGTCGATTTTCCTCAAGAGACGAGAGGTCCCACTCATTAGAGAAGACGGCTTGACCGGAAAAGGGAATTCTTAGAATTTGCCCGAATTGAGCAAGAGTAAGAGTGATGAATTGGTTTTGAATCATGAAGGATATGAGGATATACCCATAGGGATCAGTTTGTAACATCACTTGACTATAAAAGTCGAGGACAAACCGGGGAATGATTGGCTCATTTATTTTGTAGAGACAATCAAGACCAACGTTGGTGAACATTCGTTCGATGAAGTCGGATTCATAAAACGATGGATGGACAATTCTTCCTTCGTGAATGTTCCTATCCTCAATGGGACGATAGAAACAAGCAACAGAGGGAGCCATGCCCGGAGTGGAAGAGACTTTAGGAATGTATGCTTTTGTTTTTGAGACATCGCCAACTGTCACTTTGGGCATTTTTACCTATACAAGATAGCAACAAACAAAAAATAAGAAAATGACATGCATATATTAAATATGCTACCTATGTGGAACGTAAACATACTTCGACTCTAAAACTTAAGTCCTAAGAAGTAGTTTACAATGTTCCTTAGTTTTAATATTTAACTCGCTTGAAATGTATTTTATGATGTTAAAGAATAGTTATAGGGATATTATGATAAGAAATCAACAATATCCGAACGTTCTTTTATACGTCATAAGCTACCTTGAAATGTGGCTAGACAAACATTGGATTGCATATCTAGCTATTTCTTACGAGTGTTTATGTTAAGTAACTTAGATTTTGACTCAAAAATTTCTTTCAAAATGTTGTGCCAAATGCTCCTTTAAATAAGAAGATAACAAGTAAAATTTCAATATACATATGAATTATGTATCTTGACGACTTAAAACAACTAATTTCATGTTTACAAACTTTGACAAGTAGTTATAAACTTAATTTAGATTAAGTTTTGATGATTCTAGCTCCTAATCCAAACACTCTCTTATATTTAACAAAAACATTTTTTTATAATTCGAAAAATATATTTTTAGGATTTGTGAGTTGTAACAAACCAATGTGATTAGTTTTAACATGTGTTTATGGCATAATTCAACAATATGATTAGTTTTGAAAAGGAGTGATTAGTTTGACATAATGGTTTTTTTTTAATTACTTAGTTTCTAGGTTGTTTAAGCATTCTAATCCTATGGGGAGCATTTGATTACAACATTCTTAGACTCAATTTCAATAAAAATTAAAGTTTGGAAAAGTTTAGCAAAAGACCTAATTAAGATTAGACTTAAAATTGAATGAAATTAGATGAAATGTATAAAGAAAAACTTACTAAACGTGTTGCTAATCGATGTATAGATGTTTGCCCTTTGTGAAATTGACTCGAAGAGGTGATTTGATGATGGATTTGTGATGGCAGTTCGTATACAGCAGAGTGGGAGTGAAGTGAGTTTGAAAAATGGGGTGTTTGGCAAAGATTTCAAGGAGAAAAATCGTTTTGGCAGCAACAGTAGGCCGGCCCCCTTAAACATTAAGGGGACCGCCCCCGTTTACTAGCCGGTCCCCTTAAACATTAAGGGGGCCGCCTGCCAAATTTCCGAATTTCTTGATTTTTGTTTCTGACGGCAAAATATTTATATGTATATATTTATAATATATCAAAAATACGTTTATTGGCACGAAGAAGGAATACTTGACACATTTTATTAACATTTTGTTAATAAACTTAATCTTGATAATTTTGAACAAAATGCTCAAGACGTCAAGTCGACAGGAGGTTTAAGGATTGGGAAGAAATGTGTGTGTATATATATATATATATATATATATATATATATTAGTATTATGTGTAAGTGTGGGATGTTAAGTAGATTATGAGGAATGATGAGGTAATGACGGAAATAGGTGCTGGCGGTGACGGGAGTTTGTTTCATCCATAGTTTTCTTGACTCGACGGTCAAAGTGCTACTTCTACGTTAATCCACTTAACTCACTTCTCTTCATCACCATGAGTTATGTGACAGTGGACACGGAAGATTTTCGTGTTGAACGTTAAAGTTCAAAAGAGGCAAAGGGGGAAGAAAAGGTTCGAGGACGAACAATTTCTTTTAGTTCTAGATAGTCAACAAATGACGTATCTAGGTTATGTGCGTATATATTTATATGTATATATATATATATATATATATATATATATATATTATATATATATATATATATATATATATATATATATATATAGTATGTATAAATAGTAGTATAGGTATATATATGTATAAGGAAAAATCTACTAGCTAACATACTAAGCATAAAAGATTAATGGGGCATGCAATAGGCTAGTTCATATATCTACGCATATAATGGTGAGCATGAAAGAGTGGCGTACCTTTTGGTCTTCAACAAGTGGTCTTCAAGTTCTTCAAAGCGTATTAACTTATAAAAGTCAATTACGAAAGAGAAAACGTCTTTCCCGATGAGTATGCAATCTAGCCACTTGGTCCCCATGATCTCATTTGTCCATAGTTGTTTGGCCCAAACATAGTTTGCAATTGACTCGGATGCATATATGGTGGAAGTATTCCCCAAGGATTGTAGCTTGGTGGATTTGGGTAATTCCACATTGGGTAACTATTATTATGACGGTTTGGTATATTTTGGTTTCTTTTAGGTTTAGGAGTTTTAGGCCGAGGGTGAGGACTAGGTGGTCTTCTAGGTGGAGGTGTTTTTGACCTTAACCTTGGTTTAGAGTATTTTACTTCATTTTTTAAGGATGGTTTATAAAAAGGTTTTTACTTCCTCATCACTAGCTATGGGTATTTTTCTATCTTTTATAAGTATATACTTAGGTTTTGACTCTAAAGGTTTTTGCTCACTAGTTTCACATTCAAACTTTACATTTTTAGTTTGACTATTTGAATCCTTAGTTGAATTAAATCATAATCCGGTTTTATCACTTGATACTCTTTGAATACTTATTATTTCCCTAAGAGAATTACTACTATTTTCGAATTTGTTAAGCCTACAAATTTCCTCCTTAAGTATTTCATTTTCAATTTTTGTTTCTTGACATGTTTTACATTCAAGAATTTCTTTTCTCTTTTCTAAGTTATGTAGTTTAATTTTTAATTCTAGTATTTCTTTTTCTAATTGATTATTAATGTGTTTTAGTGATTTATTTTTAGTCATTACTTTTTGGCCTAATATACATAACCTATTATATTCGTTATCTAGGTCTTTTTCATCTAATGATAAATTTTCATCACTAAAGTATTCGGTTTCGGAACGTACCTCACTTGATGTCTTAGCTATAAGACACTTCTCTTCTTTTGTGGTTTCTTTCTCGTCTTCTTCACTGTCACTCCATGCTCCTCCAATGAACGCCTTTTGGTTTTGCTACTTTGACATCATAGGGCATCTTCCAATGAGATGATTTGGATCACCGCATTTGAAGCACTTCCTCTCGCTCTTGCTACCTTTGTCGTCTTTGTTTCTTTGGAGTGTTTTCCTTTCGTCATATGGTTGTCTAACGAATCTTCCTCGTCTTTTGAAAAACTTCTTGAAGTCTCTTACGGCCATGGCATATTCTTCATCATCACTTTCGGAGGTTGAGCTATCCTCGTCACTTGATGCTTTCCTAGCCTTCAACGCGATTGACTTGCTTTGCTCTTTCTTTCCTTTGACCATCTCGAAGTCTTTCTTGATTATTGCTTCGTAGACTTTCAAGTTGCCAATCAACTCGTCAAGTTGAAGAGTTGACAAGTTCTTTGATTCTTCAATCGCCGTAACTTTAGCCCGCCATTTTGGATGAAGAGCCCTAAGAAATTTCCTGACAAAATTCTTACTAGAAAAACTCTCATCAAGTGCCTTTAAACTTGTGATGATTGTGTTAAACCTAGCAAATGCATTATCAATTGATTCCTCTTCCGGAATTGTGAATTGTTCATATTGTTAAACAAGAAGATCTATTTTATTATCTTTGACTTGACTATTACCTTGGTGAGTTATTAGTAAAGAGTTCCAAATTTCTTTTGCGGTTTCGCACATAAAGATTCTTTCGTATTCTTTACGTGGTAGCGCATTATAAATAACCATTTTAGCTTCATTATTTTTAGAAAGTTTTCTTTTTAATTCATCACTTTGTTTTTCAAAAGGTACAATTTCATCCTTTTTAGTTTCAAGATTATGTTGAATAGGTAAAAAATCACCATTAGTAATAACATGCCAAAGATCTAGATCTTTTGACTTCACATAAGTTTCGAATCGATTTTTCCAATATAAAAATCCATCACTTTCAAATAGTGGTGGTCTTTGCATAGATTGCCCTTCTAAATATTTTTTAGATTCCATAGATCGTTTCAAGTTTTAAAATACAGTTAATTTTAAAAATCTTGTTTGACGTGGCTCTTGATACCAATTGTGGAAAACTAGAAGGGGGGTTGAATAGTTTTACGTCTTTTTAATTTATAAAAACTTTTGTTTACTTTTTAAAACTTCGATTCTATCTTATGTGAATTCAACTCTTGATCAATATGAACATATATAAGCAAATATAGATAAGTAATGCAAGTAAGGTAAATATAATGAAATAAGAGAGAGAGATGGAAAGATCAAACCACAACACGGAGATTTATAGTGGTTCGGCTACAAGGACACCTTCCTTGCCCTACTCCACTCCTCGAGTCACCTACTCGAGAGTTTTCTTCACTATGTCAACAAACTCCCTTATGGCGGAGAAACCTTACACAACTTTAGCTTACACCGGCTTAACGACACAAAGCTAGATGTCGAGTCCTAATCGTAGCTAGAACCAATCTCACAACTTATACACAACTTCTACACGACTTAATCACGACTTCTTCACGACTTCTTCACAACGGCTTCACGAATTCTTCACGACTTCTTCTTCACGACTACTTCACGACTTCTTCTTCACGACTACTTATTCACAACTACTTCACAACAAATTTACAACACAACTACGTAGTTACACTTAGATCTACTTATCACAACTACACAACACTTTACACAACAACACAATTGAATGAGGTAAGTAATAACACTTCTTCACTAGTTGAAGTAGAGTTCTTCTTTTGCACTTTTGGTGGTGGAAGCTTGGATCACTTAGAAACCAATGCTTAAGAAAATATGATCAAAGGATTTACAATGTTTAGAATGAATTTAGAACAGAAAGTTTTAGTGTGCAAAAGGTGAGTAAAAGTCCAGGAGAAGACTGGTATTTATAGGAAAAATTGGACAGCTGGAAGTCTGCTGGAGCGGGGGCGGTCCCCTTAAATAGGGGGCGGTCCCCTTAATAATTAAGGGGGCCGCCTAGTAAAATTAAGGGGGCCGCCCCTTCTGTCCGTTGGCCAATTTTGTCCTTTTGTGGGGAAGGTTTTTCTGGAACATTTTAACTGATTTTGGTTAAAAATTTGAATTCATATTTTTATAAAAGATTAAACATTTTTATTTAATGCCAAAAATGTTTTTCAAAAATATATAAAATGTTTTTGATGTTTTATAAAAAATCTAGTTATTAAGAAAATGTTCCTTTGATCATATAATTCATTAAGCATTAGTTCATTCATACCTTAAGTGATTTGAGTTGTAGAAATAGATATTTACAACTAAATACTTGTTTACGTCATAATTTTCCGATTAATGATTTTACTTTTTGTGATTATCAAAACGTAGAGATATCGAAAAATATTAATAACGTGTTTAGGCATTATTTATATCAACATATACACTTCATATAAAACTAGCAATAAAACAAGTGACAAGCTACTTAACTATCAGGACAGGTCTTCTTATTGTCTCGAGTATTTATCTGTGTACGTGTGTGCTATTCGCTGATTCGTGCCTATTAGTTTAGTTTATTATTTAATTGCAACCAAACCGTGCCAGTCTCTCAGGCTGAAACCCCTTGCGTTAGAATTAGGTTGTATAGCTAACTTAAGATATTAAAATAATGATTAGGATAACTAGATAATACGTTCCACTCTTAGTGATCGACACTCTACTTACCATTATATTCATACTGACCGGGTACACTGCTCGTTAAAGTGTGTGTGTTATTGATAAGTCGGCTAAATATAAATTTAAAACTTGAATACTGCTAAAACCACAACGACATACCGTGGGTATAAATTAGAGCATACGCACACGACACATCACTGCATAAGACAGTTAGCAATAAATCGTCCAGCGCTTATAGGTTCAGATTTCGAGATCTTTATCAGCATAGTGTGACAACTTTCTCTAATCTTAACCAAGGCCGTTGAGAGCCTCTGAAGTATACCGAAGTATCACTTCAAGACTGTAGACCGTTTGAAGCGAGTAACCATCATGACTTAAGGCAAGATCTTTTAGATCTCATTAAGACTCATACAACTTGTATCCTTTTAGATGAACACAAGTGTATTGCATTGGAAGTGTTCCTAAGAAATCTTTGATGAATCTCATGTCTCTAGACTCTATAATGTGCGTTTTGGTTTTAGTCGTCGGAGGCATGGAGCAGAGTGCCACCTTTTCAATATCAACACATCTCGGAGTGAGAGGTCGATAGATTATGTAGTGTTCTCCGTGAGAAATGAAACAAATATCTTTTAAGAGATATTTGAGTGGATAGGAGGGGTGGTGCAATGCGTCACTGGGTCCATGACGTCTTGTCTTCAATATCAGTATCACCTTAGTGAGTACCGATAGCAGATGTATTGACCCGGTTTCTGACCTAAGTTTTCATGGAGGGCTATTTCTTTTCACCCTTTCATTAAACTTTTCTTTTTCATTCTTCAACCCCTTCTTTCTCCTTTCTCATATTACTCCTTTTTTCAATCTTACCTAAGGACTTCTAATTCTAATCTATTGGAATTGTCCTTGGGTAGATCCCTCCGGCTCAGGCGGATCATTGGACATAACCTAACCATAATCACCTTATTACTCCATGATTATCCTAGATTATCGATCACATGCCATTAAAACCGTTTATGAAAATCTCTCAAAGTGTTTATGAGTAAACATATTTAGATAACACATTGAGAGTTTTACATTTTTGAAACACTCCCCCTTCACATGTGCTCATGCATTTTGGAATAAATTGCACATGTTGGGTAGAGTTCGCACATTTGAAATGATCGATTTTCAATGAACATGACCTTCGCGAGACACGCTTACATCACTAGTTAGACTAGCTTGAAATTATTACCCGTCCCGGTCATATTCAAAGATCATCTCTCGAATTGGTACATTCTACTCAGACAAGTCCTTTGCGAGACACGTTTATATTACTGGTAAACCAGCTTGAAATTATTACCCGTCCAGGACATGTCTTTTCGATAACGGACATTTAGTTTCGTCAATTCGAGGGTTGTTCTGAGTCTTTTTGAGGAGCTCGTTTTGAGATTCAAACCACAAAACTTCTTTTTGATCACATTTTAATCACGTCCTCTCCCCCTTATATCTAATAAACACTTAATCTCCCCCTCAAAAATAACATGAAGTGGTATTTTTGAAAACAGTTGATTAAAATGAAACTTTTTGAGGAGAGAGGGACTGATTTTAGCATGAAAACGGAACATTTTTCTTTTAATACTCCCCCTTAAACAAAACATATAATTAAACCTTTTTGTTTAAAAGCATTTAAGGGTCTTAGAGGGAGTTATTGTGAGCACAAAATTTATAGAAAGACTTTGAAAAAACTTTTTGAAACAATTTTGATTAAGTGCTCACGTTTTTTTAGCTTTTTGCCATTAATATTACGAGTCCTGATCAGAAATAATCAGAAGTCATCAATGTAGCCTTTATTTGAAATCTTTTCGAGTTGGAGTACTCGGGCCACAGTAAAAGATTTCACAATAAAGCACGGGTCTCATACTGATATATACGAAAGCCTTAATGAAGAAAATTTTGAGAAACAACATGTTTTGGAAAAAATTTAAATGAACTCCCGCTCAAGCATCTGTACATGCCCGTATCATTGTTGAATGACATTTCTAGATACGTACAGAATATTGATTAGATGAGAGACATGTCGTGAGAAGAATATTTTTGGTTTTTGTGTTTTATATTTTTTATGTCTTTTTGAAATTTTCTATTTTTATATTTTGTTTTTTGACAAATATTTACATGCGAAGCTTCATAAGATAATTCACAAAGATTCGAGAAGACTTTCTAACTCTTCGGGAGTTAGGCTTCGCATTCCAATTCGACGAACTAAAATTTCAAACCGCTCTTTTGGGAGGGCTTTAGTAAATAGATCGGCGAGTTGATATTCAGTCTTCACGAAGAATAATTCAACAGTACCCTCTTCGACGTGTTCCTTTATGAAGTGGTAGCGGACTCTAATATGCTTGGTCTTGGAGTGTTGTACCGGATTGCACGAGATGGCTATGGCACTTTTCGAGTCGTAATACAAAGGTATGCGGTCGAAAGAGAAACCATAATCTGTTAGTTGTGTCCTCATCCATAGAACTTGGGCACAACACGCAGATAGAGACACATACTCGGCTTCTGCTGTTGATATAGCAGTGCAGTCTTGTTTCCTTGATGACCAACCTACTAGCTTTTCTCCCAAAAATTGTGCTCCGCCTGATGTACTCTTTGCTGTAACTTGGCAACCGGCATAGTCTGCATCTGAAAATGCTATTAGTGTAAACTCCGAATCCTTCGGATACCAAAGACCCATGTTGATGGTTCTTCTTAGGTACCGAAAGATCCGTTTAACCTCTTGGAGGTAAACCGTGCAAGTAAACAAACAGCAAAATGTATATCTGGTCGACTAGCAGTTAAGTACATGAGAGACCCAATCATGCTCCGATATTTCTTCGGATCCATGGGTTTCCCATATAAATCAGCGCCTATTTTTGGTGAAGTGACCATTGGTGTACCAACAGAGTCACAATTTTCCATTCCATGTTTTTTCAATATCTCAATTGTATATTTAGCCTGATTTAGAAAAATACCACGTAGGGATTGATGAATTTGTAAACCTAAAACGAATTTTAATTCACCCATCATGGACATTTCAAATTTGCTTTTCATGAGATTTTCAAAATGTTTTGAATGTTGCGGATTAGTGGACCCAAATATTATGTCGTCCACGTAAATCTGAACAATCAAAATATCATTTTTGTATTTTCTTGTAAACAAGGTCGGATCAATTGTTCCTTTGGTGAAATTATTTGACAACAAGAAAGATGATAACTCGTCATACCACGCCCTTGGGGCTTGTTTCAAACCATAGATAGCTTTCTTCAACTTGTAGACATAGTCTGGATGATCTTTGTCGACGAAACCGTCTGGCTGACTCACGTACACTTCTTCTTTCAGAGTTCCATTCAAGAAAGCTGTCTTGATGTCCATCTGATAAACTGTGATGTTCTTGTGAGCTGCATAAGTTAATAAAATCCTGACTGCTTCAAGCCTTGCTACTGGCGCGAATGACTCTTCAAAATCTATCCCTTCTTCCTGTCTGTATCACTTTGCCACCAGACGAGCTTTGTTGCGAATTACAGTCATTTCTTCATCCTTTTTGTTTTTCCATAACCATTTAAGATCAATGAGGAGTTTGTCAATTGGTCTTGGAACTAAATCCCAGGTGTCATGGATTTGAAATTGAAGAAGTTCTTCCTGCATCGCTTCAATCCAGGCATTATCTGCCATTGCTTCCCGAATGTTCTTAGGTTCTATGAGACTGACTGAGCAGACATAGATGCACATGTCGCAATCGGTGTTTAGTTGTTTTCTTGTCTGAATTGGCCTTGAGGGTTCACCAATAACTTGTTCTATTGGATGGTCTTTTGTCCATTGTAACGTAGAAGGGTACCTTGGACTGAACGAATGCGTGTTAGACGGTTCATGTAATCTGGAAGATGATTCAGCAGAGTCCGTTCCAAACGGGTTTTCGAATGGTTCTTCGTCTAACACCGCATGATTTTGTTCTTGCTCATCAATTCTTGGTAGAACAATCTCAATTACTGAGGTTGCTGGAGTAGATGTTGATGATGTGGAGGGAGTTGGTGTGTCAGCTTCGAATGTTGTAGATGCATCTTGATTTGGTGGTGGTGGTGGTGGTTGTTGATTTTGAGTGGGTGCAGCGGAACGTTGGTTAGATGCATTTTTCGAAGCGCCACCATAGTATTCATCATACATAAACTCGAAGAAATTATCCAGTTCCTGATTTGTGGGTTGTTCGTTATGAATTGATTGAGCTCCTTGAGGTGCTAGTCCCGAACTGATATGTCCGGAAGTCATTAGGTTAAGCGCGGGTTCTAGAGTGAGTCTCTCAAAAGCCATTTGTGAAATTTCATCAAACTTCACATTCATCATCTCCATGATCTTTTTCGTTCTCCTGTTATACACCCTGAATGCCCTCGAGTTTTCCGAATAACCAATGAAGATTCCAATATCGCCCTTAGCTTTCAACTTCCCCAGATCTTCTCTGTCATTTGTTGGATAACACAAAGCACCAAATACATGTAGGTAAGAGATATCGGGTTTTCGGTTGTTGACAAGTTCATATGGGGTTTTATTGAATCTTGGATGGATTAAGGATCGGTTTTGAGTAAAACAAGAAGTGGAGACAGCATCAGCCCATAAGAATAACGGTGCACTGGAATAAATCAACATTGTGCGAGCAGCTTCCACAAGAGTTCTATTTCTTCTTTCAACTACCCCATTCTGCTGTGGAGTTCTAACAACTGATGTCTGGTGAGTAAGACCAGATTCTTCAAAATATGTTCTTAACTCCTGATTTGTGAATTCCGTGCCATTATCAGTTCTTACAATCCTAACTGGAGCTTGAAGTAGAACTTGAATACGCTTCAGAAAGGTGATGATGGTGCCTGGTGCTTCGTCTTTTGACCTCAAAAACTTTACCCATGTATATCTTGAATAGTCATCAACAATTACAAGAATATACTTCTTCCCATTTATGCTTTGAACTCTCATTGGGCCACATAAGTCCATATGCAACAAATGCAACCTATCAACCGAACTAGGTACGGGTTTAGGTTTATATGTTTCCCTTTTGCTTTTTCCTTGCTCACAGGATGGACATAAGTGTTCTTTGGTGTATTTGAATTTTGGGAGACCATTGACGATGTTGTCTTTGGCAAGCTTGTTGATCGTGTCAAAGTTAAGATGGGACAAACGTCTATGCCACAACCAGGATTTTGTTTCGCCTGCCCTGGTCATGAGACAAATTGGTGATGAAGAGGCCATTTGGTTAATGTCAATTGCATAGAGATTGGTGCCATGATTCCCAATTAAGAGATCATTGCCAACCAAATTTCTAACAAAGCAAGTGTTTCTCCTAAAAGCAACCTCTAAATCTGCATCACAAAACTGCCCGACTGAGAACAGATTGTGTCCCAACCCTTCGACATAGTAAACCCGAGTGATCAAGTAATTTCCAAACCGAAGATCTCCATAACCCAGAATAGCTGCAACATGATCATTCCCAAACCGTACAGTCCCCATGAACTGCCATACAAAGTTGATCAGCAGCTTCAGATTCCCGGTCATGTGCTTGGAGCAACCCGAGTCGACGATCCAAAGACAAATTTCAATGACCTCAGAAACCGCATTGGTGTCAAAAGTAGGAGGTGCTTCCGAATCCGTGTCATACTTTGCCTCCTGGAGATTTGCCATGAAAATGCAGTTTGCATCGATGTCCTCGAGATCTTCTACATCATCCGTAAGAGCCATGAAGTCATTCTCTTCTGCACTCAACTGTAACCCAGCCGTTTCCTTCTGAGCCAACAATAATGCTTTCTGCAAGTAAGCTGGATCCCTCTTTTTCGGCTTGTCTGGACAGTTCCTAGCCATGTGACCAACACCCTGACAGTTGAAGCACTTCATCAAATTACCCTGATTCATATTCCCAGCTCCCTGAGCACCAATATTCCCAAACTGATTCCCAGCATTCTGACCCCTTTGATTACCAACAGCTGTACCCATCTGATTTCCTGCATACTGACCCATGTGATTACCAACATACTGTCCTGCATTCTGATTACCCATCTGATATCGAGGAGCATATCCCTGCTGATTTCTATATCCCCCAACCATCTGTTCTTGCTGTCCCATGTTGAAACTCGGCTGTGCAATTTGCTTGTTGCGAGTGTTCGATGAGATTCTTTGGTTGTTGTTGGTAGGTGTGGAGTAGCGTCCTTGGAATGCTTTTGTTAGGTAAGCAAAAGCTTGAGTCAAAGCAGCAGTTGACTCGTCCTGATCATTAATATCTTGATCTGGGTGTTGCGAGTATTGTTGTTGTGGGATTACATGTTGTTGTTGTGGGTAGAACGGTGTTTGTGGAATATGTTGTTGCATGAAGTGTTGGGATGAAGATGAAGGTTGTTGTTTATTGACTGTTGCAGGTGTAGGTGTTTGGACCATGAGTGCAAGAGGGTCATGTTGTTTTGCTAACTTCTCTTTTTTGACTTCATTTGCCTCCTCCTGGTTTTGCTTTAGGAAATCATAGAGTTGATCATAGTTCACCTCGTGAAGGTTCTTTGTTTGGTTGACAATCGTGACATATCGTCCCCATTCCTCCGGTAGGTTGTTGAGGAACTTGATATTCTGAACAATTTGAGTAGGTGTCAACTTGTTTCTGATCAACTCGTTCATGAGAGTGCAAAACCTTGTATAGTAAGATTCAATAGGTTCAGCTGGAGTTGATGTGAACTTCTCCCATTGAGTTAGAAGCTTGCTTTCGATGTCTTGTTTACCGATTTCTGTGCCATAACAAAGTCGTCTAAATCGTTCCCACATATCATGTGCAGTTTCACAACTGTCTACAGCACAAAATATTTCTTGTGGTAAACCAAGTTGGATTAGATGCATTGCCAAGTCATCAGCTTCAATTTGCTTCAATCTTCTGGTGTGTAGTCAGCTTCCGTTTGTACCCTATAGGTGTCTGGAGTGGGAGGTGTTGCAGTTCGATTTCCAGCTGTTACAAGAATCTGACGAGGCTTAAATGGACCTTTCTCGATGGAGTTAATCAATAGTCTACCTTGTCCATTAGGTTTGGTTCTCATGTAACGAAGCTGATGCGTGGTTTTGCAACCTTACAGCAGGTTTTACCTCTCGAGGGATCTCAAGAGGCTTACAACCCCACCAGGCAGTGTACCTGACCGATGTAGTATAGTGTAGTGGTAAGTACGGGGGATTGATCGTTCTCCACAGGGAATAGTGTTCGTTAGGTATGAAAGGCTACTCTAATTAGGTCTAAGGGTTGAGGAAGATTCTTTTTTTTATGTTTTTATAATTTTTATGAAAGCAAGTAAAATCTCGGGTTTGAAGGAGTGGGCGGAATTAGTTGCTAGTCAACTAACCCAAATTACTACGAATGCAAATAAAATAAATAACTGAAAATAAAAAGTTGGTGAGAACTTATGTGTAGAGAAATGTGTTCACTTAGATTTCCTTACTCCCTAACTATCTTTTACCGGTTGATTAGTGTGTATTAGTTGCGTGGATGACGGGTGTATTCCTTAATACCAATCGTGGGGTGGCGTACGTACTTCCCCAACTCTACAAGCTCCTACTTCACTCCTATGTCGAGCCGGCTAGGAAGCTCCTAACATGGGATCACTAGAATTCGCTTGTGCATTAAATACAACCATAAAAACCTTTAGTACGCATTTGGTTCATGTTTCTTAAGACGTTCAAGCAAGTTACCGAATAGGAAGTTAGCCAGTTTTCTTAAGCCTAACATAGATAAACAATCATCCAATACAACTAATAACACACTAATAACCAATAATCAATAGCTAGGTTTCATTAGATCTAAGCAAACACAAGATAAATCTAGCCTAACATGTTAAACAAAAGACAAGAACAAGATAAAATCAAACAACACATAGACATATTGAATGATTAATTGATAACTTATCTTTCAATGTAACATGGAAAATCTCAAGGCAAAAAGCCTTGAAAAAGATGCTAAAATCGTCTTAGGGTTTTCTCCCAAAAATTCCACACTAAGCTCTCTCTAATGACAAAGAATTGCAAAACTATATATAGATTTTTACATCTGACGGCGTCACCTTATGGAGTGTGACGCCGTCACCTCGCCGCTTCTAGGGTTCCCGGATGGCCTTCTTGACGCCGTCCCTCTTTAGCTCTCCAAAATCCGTTCTGGCTTATCAAGGCTTGACGCCATCAGCCCTTGAACGTGACGCCGTCCCTCTTTGAATTAAGCCGTGACGCCCTTGATCAGGTTAAAGCGTGACGCCGTCAGAATTCACATGCAATTTTCACTGGCTTATCATGAGTAAATTTCACATCCACCTTTTCTTGCCAAGGCATGACGCCGTCTGGAGTAAATCCTGACGCCGTCAAAGGTAACTTTCAGCCGATTTTTGAGACTTTGTCGTTTTCTTCACTTTTATGCTCCAAAAACGTCCAAAATGCCTCCTTTTCCAGATTTCTCCTCAAAAGTACCTAAAATGACAAAAGGAACGATTTAGGGCAATATTTGATCAAATAAATACGATTTAGGGCTTAAATGACCCCTTAAAAGCGGTACACTTTTCGCTTCATCAAATACCCTTACACTTGAGATTTGCTTGTCCTCAAGCAAATGCGCTTTTATTCTAATCAAAATACAAGTTAGGGGTCATTTAATGCAAACATAAAAGTAATTACAACAAATAATCGTTCCACTTCAATCATAATAAGCACGGAGATTATAAACTAGCACCTCACAAGTAGTGTTTAGATACTCACATCTCTCAAGTGTCATCAAAATAAATCTCATAAATGAAAACGGATAATATCTCTCACTACCTGTCATAGCAAATAGATTACCATAGGCTTGGGAAAGGATCGAAAACCTCCTCCACTAGGCGTAAGCACCTAAGATAAACTATCAAAGAGGGCTTTTAAATGGGTTATAACGTTAGGTGTAGGGAAAAGGAAAACACGGTTTTGTTGGATAAAGGATATTTTACTGGTGGCGAGTTAAAGATCTTGATCAATTACATGTACTATACTATGTTGCTAAGCCAAGACTCGACTCGATCTTAAGCTAAAAAATAAAATAACAAAAACATAAGATAAATATAATGAAACGGGATGGTAGTCCGTATGTTTTTTCTATTTTTCTTTTTCTCATTTTTTTGTATTTTTCTTGATTTTTTTTCGATTTTTTTTTATTTTTTATTTTATTTTTTATTTATTTTTGAATACACTCTTGCCCTACCATCCAAAATAATACATCATAGGGGCGTTGCATTCCCCTTACACTTGAACTTTTACATAACTTTACAAATAACTATTCTAATGACTCGAATTAAGATAATTGAAAAACTTGGAGTACTTTTTAAAATATTTAGCACATATGGGGGTAATAAATGATGTTCTTCCCCATTACTCCATTACACTAGTACTTTACCCATGAGTCCCAATCGTCCCAAAACAATATGTACAAGGATATGACTCGACTTAGCAACCATGTAATCAATTAGATAATTAACTTGGGTTTAAACAAATGTTGACACAATAATGCACTAAAAATGAGTGCATACAAGGTAGGCTAAGGCGATTTGGGTGTACATTTAAGTGGGGTGTAACAAATTCTTCATTTAAGTAAAATGCTTAAAGGTCGAAACGAAAAGATAGGCTCTGAGGGGTGTACTAGGGGTATCGTGTACTAAAAATGAGTACAACGCAAAGGGTGTGGGAGAATTACTTGACCAATGTAGCCAAAGTAATTATAACAAAAACACAGGTGTAAAACAATGGGTTAATCCTAATGCCTCTTATCATGTAGTAAATCTAACTACACGAATGTAGTCTCACTTGTGGCCTCGGAATGGTCCTAACGCAAGTTCTAGAATCTAAGTGCTACCGGTACACACATCATAGCATAAATGCTTTTCCTACCAATTCTACGGGCGAACCTCACATATTTGGGGGTGGAAAATTTTTTTAGTGGTACGGTTTTTTGTGCTAGTCATATAACTCCTATCCGTGAGACGCTCATTAAGATCAAAGTTTCACTCCTATATGTTGTAAAAAATTTTAAATTTGGCACTAAAATAACCCTAACAGGTATTTATCTCAGTTTTATTACACATCTACTATTAAACAAACAAAAATCAAGCGTAATAGCATTCTCTAATCGTACTTTTACCCTCCCCTTACACTTAAGATGAACATTGTCCCCAATGTTCAAATAACAAGATGTAAAAGCAAAAAGTAAAAGAATGAAATCAAATACTCCCCTGATTCGCTCGGTGGATAATGAAGTAACACGGTTAAATCTTCTTCCAAAGTAATGTTGAAGCTCCATGACTAATGCATCGCCATAAGCTTGATTCAAAACATTTCCTTGTCCAAAATAACCTGTTAAACCTGAGAAAACAAACACGAAAACCTGCATAACATCGGCGGGAAAAATCTATATATAAGGATATAATGCTTGTGGAATGACAATTTTGCAGATTCCTGGAGATTATAAGTTGGAGATTTTAATAAAAACTTTTTATGAAAACAAAACTTTCAAAAATTTCTGAAAATTAAATCTGACGCCGTCAGGTTATAAACCCTGACGCCGTCAGAAATGACCTGACAAAAATTCTCATTTTAAGTTTCCGGAAAATTTCTGGAAAAACCTTTACCTTACTTCCTGGAAATCCTGCAAAACATCATTATGACTCGATACAAGCATTTGACTCAAACAAATACGAATATGTATGTTAATTTAATATTATTACGATTCATGTTCATATGTGTTCTAATAAACCGATTTAGATTTCCCTTACACTTATCTTTTGCAAAATACCTTTATATGTAGTTAAGACGAAGTTAAAAACAAAATAAAGCATTTTCACAATTTACTTTTGAACATGAATCAATAATAATAAAAATTAAACACACATACGGAAGCAAATAAAATCAAACAAACAAATAAATAAACACACAAAGCAAATAAAAATTGGGTTGCCTCCCAAGAAGCGCTTTTCTTTATTAACGAGTCTTGTAGCTAGACTCAAAGTCACGTACATTACGTGACTCCATCATCGGTCACGGTTCCTAGGCCATTCTCCTTTGATTCTCTATCAGAATCACTTTCATAGTAAAGGTATTTCGGGTCCACGAGATCAAAAGGATTGTTTCGGTATTTAGAACTAAGCTCCTTATCGTGCTTAAAGAATCCGCTTGACAGGTCAAAAGTGTCCTTACATCCCCTTCTCACATCATCATCACATAACACGAGTTGGGAACTTAATCCATCGAGCCCTTCATAATCAATCTCCTTGAATTCTCTCATCTTGTAAGGCGTTTGGTATGAGATTTCCCTAATCCCATCGGTGAAAGTCATGATCCCATTGAGCTCGTCCACAACCAAGCTTGTGGCCTGGCAAAAAGGTGCCCCAAAAACAACTTGTGATAACCTGGGATCGATGTATTCTTCGATATTATCGACGATTGCGAAGCTCATAGTGAATGTCATGTTTCCTACAAACACCTGTACATCATCATCTATGCCGATGTCGTCCTTCCCTTTATGAATCATCCCCCATCTGCAAATGTTGTTATAATGAAACAAGGACATCACATTTTTGGGTAAACATGTGTCAATTTAAACATTATAAAAATGCTTGTGACCAATCATGCAAGGTATTTTGAGATTATTTGGATCATGCCGCTTAATTCGGCCAGGCCTTCTACCGTGTAACCCCCATGTGTTGCCACTTGCTGATGGTTGATACTCATACACTTCTTCACAGCCTTCCCGAAAAATCACTTTCCTGACACCATCGGTAAATAATGCACTACTGTCATCTTCATCGAGTATTACTCCTGTTGCTTTTATAAACGGTTTGCCTAGGACAAAGCTGGTTAAGGATGGCCTAACGATCGAGCTCATGTCATTAAACACAGTTAGCTCGACATGAAAGAGGAACTTTTCTATCATAATTGGTACCCTTCTTATTACCCCAATGATATTAAATCCTTCATATTTGACCTGTTCGGCGAAGGCTTCGTTATATAGAGAAAGGGATATTGCATTCACAGAAGAGTTGGGGTTTATGTAGGCATCTTTTATAAACTTTTTCCTAGTGGTGCAAGATATCTTAAAGACCTTGGGAGCGCCATCCTCTATTCTCTCTTCAAATCCCATAGGCTGCTCTGCTGTGCCCCCCTCAAGTTCCTCCACCAGGGGGCGGTCCAGCAGTCCTGGGCACCCATGAGGCATTTCGGATTTCTCTTCCGAGCCCTCCTCATCATTCAATTCTCTTGTACTAGAATTCATTGGTAAATCTAGATAGTCGTCGGGCGCCTCGGTGTTCTTTTCGGGAGCTTCACCCTCCCTTTCCTTGTCTACACTCTCAGTTGATTGTTGATCCAGGTTGGGTTTAGGAATAGGTACTGTTGTAATGGTGTTCACGAAGTGGAGTGGTTTTGACGGGGTATGAGTATCTCTAGTTTCTTTTCCGTTTGGTGATATGTGTTTAAAGAGTTTACTAGGGTGCTTGATTTTTACAGGAGGGGGTGTTTGGTGAGTCACCGTGACAGATTTGACCTCATTGACTCGTGTCAGCTCACAAGTTGACCTGCCAGTAATGCGATCATTGATAACCTTTAACAGGTTATCAACCTTGTTGTTCATATCAATTTGCTGTTGTCTGAATTGATTCGCAAGTTTGGAGAGCTGTGTTTCTTGAGAGAGGATGAACTTTTGCAGTGATTCCTCACGATTTTGTTGTTTATGCGTATGCTGATGAGGATAATGTTCAGACCAGGTGAGTGGGGGAGAGTCATTGAATGATATGCTTCGAGTTTGGTTCCAACTAAAATTTGGTTTACCCTTCCATGCCTCATACCCATCTTCGGAATTTTTGGGCCCATAATTAGTGGCGAGCCACTTGTCTCCCGCCTTATCGATTCGCGAGGATGCGAATTCTTTGAAAGCCTGTTTGGGAAGTTCCATGCAATCATGAGTGTCGTGGGGACCACTACATAATTTACACGAAGAAGTGATTTTGTTCACTTGGCTTGAAGGTTTAGGAGCCTCGTAGGATTTCATGAGAAACTTGACTTGGTCTTCAAGTTCTATGATCCTACGATCGGAAGTGCTTGAATTGTTCGAAGGCAAAGATATTGCCTTGACCGTTTTATTCAAATCACGGGGATCACTCCAACTTTCGTTGTCATAAAGAGCAAGATCCTCTAGGAGAGCCCATGATTGTTCCGCACTTAGATCACGTAGCTTGCCACCGGCCGATTGGTCAATGGTTTGCCTCGTGGAGAGATTGATATGGTCATAGAAGATTTGGACTTGGAGCCAAAGTTCTATGCCATGGTGAGGGACTTTTTGGAGTAAGTCCTTGAATCGAGTCCATGCCTCGTAGAGAGTTTTGCCTTGACGTTGTTGGAACATCAAGATATCATTCCTTAGCTTGGTAGTTCTTCCCGGTGGGAAAAACTGAGCAAGGAAACGAGTGGTGAGATCATCCCAAGAGGTGATGGATCCTGCGGGTTGACGTTCTAGCCACTGACTAGCTTGGTCCCGCAAAGAGAATTGAAAGAGACGCAATCGGGTCGTCTCTCGAGTGGCAACATCAAGGTCTGTAGAATCAACGATTTTAAGAAAGTCCTTGAGGTGTTGATTAGGATCTTCAGAACGAAGTCCATGGAATGCGCATCCGCTTTGCACCAACCGGATGGTGTCGGATAGCAAGGGTGTGATATTGGCTCCTTGAGTGAGCTCAATGGTGTTTCGATAGCCATGGTGGCTAGGACGGGAGTACTCTCCTAAAGTACGGGCTCTAGGAGGTGGTGGTGGTTGTTGTGGTGGTGGGATGTTGGGATCAAGGATATTACCATCTTCCATGATGTCGAATGGTAATGGTTACGAACAAAGAAACGAAGAAAATAGATAGACTAAAGAAGATCTAGAAAAATAAAATAAAAATCTCACTAGAAAGGAATCTAGTGAGTAGACCTAATAGAAATAAAAATTCAACCTAAACAATAACTATTCCCCGGCAGCGGCGCCAAAAACTTGATGCGTGGTTTTGCAACCTTACAGCAGGTTTTACCTCTCGAGGGATCTCAAGAGGCTTACAACCCCACCAGGCAGTGTACCTGACCGATGTAGTATAGTGTAGTGGTAAGTACGGGGGATTGATCGTTCTCCACAGGGAATAGTGTTCGTTAGGTATGAAAGGCTACTCTAATTAGGTCTAAGGGTTGAGGAAGATTCTTTTTTTTATGTTTTTATAATTTTTATGAAAGCAAGTAAAATCTCGGGTTTGAAGGAGTGGGCGGAATTAGTTGCTAGTCAACTAACCCAAATTACTACGAATGCAAATAAAATAAATAACTGAAAATAAAAAGTTGGTGAGAACTTATGTGTAGAGAAATGTGTTCACTTAGATTTCCTTACTCCCTAACTATCTTTTACCGGTTGATTAGTGTGTATTAGTTGCGTGGATGACGGGTGTATTCCTTAATACCAATCGTGGGGTGGCGTACGTACTTCCCCAACTCTACAAGCTCCTACTTCACTCCTATGTCGAGCCGGCTAGGAAGCTCCTAACATGGGATCACTAGAATTCGCTTGTGCATTAAATACAACCATAAAAACCTTTAGTACGCATTTGGTTCATGTTTCTTAAGACGTTCAAGCAAGTTACCGAATAGGAAGTTAGCCAGTTTTCTTAAGCCTAACATAGATAAACAATCATCCAATACAACTAATAACACACTAATAACCAATAATCAATAGCTAGGTTTCATTAGATCTAAGCAAACACAAGATAAATCTAGCCTAACATGTTAAACAAAAGACAAGAACAAGATAAAATCAAACAACACATAGACATATTGAATGATTAATTGATAACTTATCTTTCAATGTAACATGGAAAATCTCAAGGCAAAAAGCCTTGAAAAAGATGCTAAAATCGTCTTAGGGTTTTCTCCCAAAAATTCCACACTAAGCTCTCTCTAATGACAAAGAATTGCAAAACTATATATAGATTTTTACATCTGACGGCGTCACCTTATGGAGTGTGACGCCGTCACCTCGCCGCTTCTAGGGTTCCCGGATGGCCTTCTTGACGCCGTCCCTCTTTAGCTCTCCAAAATCCGTTCTGGCTTATCAAGGCTTGATGCCGTCAGCCCTTGAACGTGACGCCGTCCCTCTTTGAATTAAGCCGTGACGCCCTTGATCAGGTTAAAGCGTGACGCCGTCAGAATTCACATGCAATTTTCACTGGCTTATCATGAGTAAATTTCACATCCACCTTTTCTTGCCAAGGCATGACGCCGTCTGGAGTAAATCCTGACGCCGTCAAAGGTAACTTTCAGCCGATTTTTGAGACTTTGTCGTTTTCTTCACTTTTATGCTCCAAAAACGTCCAAAATGCCTCCTTTTCCAGATTTCTCCTCAAAAGTACCTAAAATGACAAAAGGAACGATTTAGGGCAATATTTGATCAAATAAATACGATTTAGGGCTTAAATGACCCCTTAAAAGCGGTACACTTTTCGCTTCATCAGAAGCATACGACTCGTCCATGGAAGATAACCACCTTTTTCTAGCATTGGAGGACGGTTTTCTGCACCGGCGGCATGAATGTCTTGTTGTGTAGTCATCTTTGAAATTTTGTATGATAAAGTGGATTGAGGATCGTTTCAACAAAATAGGAGATGTTGTTGTTGAAGGTTAAACTTGGTTGTTGTTGTGAAGCCTTGGTTTGTTGTTGATGATTGTTGAAGTTGTAAACGAAACAAATTAAATAAAGTTACGAAATCTGATTAGAGTATAATTAAGACAAAGTCAAAAGTTTACAATTTCGACAAAAGTTATGTAAATTACAATTTAGATAAAATGACAATTTTTATAGAAATTTCAATTTGACCAGAATTTGTACAAATTATGGCAAAATGTCAATTTAGATAGAAATATATCTAATTTATATAAATTGGTAATTTATATAAAAATCTAACACTCTTATACAAGAGGGTAGATATCCGTTTGTCGAAGTATTTTACACACTTATACAAGTGCTAAAATACCGAGTTCACTTTTGGTGTTGACGAAATTACGTTCGAATCAAATCCTTAAAAGTTATTTAACTTTGAAATCGTTTCACACAAGTACGAGGGCCAATTCTGTCAATTCTGAAACTTTCCAAAAGCTGCTGAAATTGCGAAAGTATGATCCAATTCCGAAAGACTACCCCAATTGCGAAATGTAGCTTGAATTGCGACAACTTGTATCAATTGCGAAAAGACCAATCAATTCCGAAAATAATACCCAATTTCGATAATACAACCCAATTGCGAAAAGAAGTCCTGATTGCGAAAGTTTATGGCAATTTCGAAAGGAAAAAGCAATTTCGAAAGAATTGGCAAATTTCAATTTCGATAAAACACGTATCGCAATCTTATACAAGATTGTGATATTTCGAATTGCGAGAGGACTTCAGAATTGCGAAAGAGAGCAGCTTCTTGAATTGCGAAATAGGGTAGGCTACCAACTCTTGTCCTTTAGTCTTACTTACCCACTGACTTGCACATGCAAGTAAGACTTTTTCCATTGTCAACTTTCACCAACTCTTACTAACTTGTCACCAACTTTTACTAACTTTAATCAATCAAATCTTATCACAACCTTATCCAAAAACAAATCTTATACAAGATTTGTTGATTCTTGCCGATCAAAGAACTTAGATCAACAAAAAATCAAACTCACAATTACTATGTTCGATTGAAAGAATAGCAGCCCTTCACACACCAAGTCGATCAAACACAAAAAAAAAAACAGACACAACTTAACGCCCTTGATTTTGTGTATAGATCGAATAGATAAAAACACAAAGTGTAACTTTTCTAGTAAAAGAAAAATAACAATGGGTGTTTTAGTCTTTAGGATCAAGCACAAAATACAACCTTTGGTCTTTGATCTTGCGTACGATGTCCACAGAAAACACAAATAGCCACGTTTATTGAAAATAAAAAACGCAACAATATGTATTTTTTGAACAGGAACCGAACACAAAAACAAACAAAGTCCTACCTTGAAGCCTTGCTCTGATACCACTTGTTAGGACCGAACTTCCTTTCTTCTTTATCACACAAACCACGACAAGAACTAGATGATGACACTCATAAACACATATAAAGAATAAGAAGAGTAGTGGTGGATCGAATGGGATAACTATGGTCGAATGTTTATTAGCTTTAAGAGAAGGAAATAAACAAACACAATAAGCACACACACACACACTCTCACTTTGATACAATAATGAGGCACACTTGATAATGAGAGTGTGTGTGGTGTATATGGTTCGACACAGCCAACCAAATGGGCTTTGGTGGGCTTTTACTTGGACCATGTGTGGGCTAGTATATGTATCACACATATACATTTAATCTACAAACAATACTAATACTACTAGCCCACATTTTAAACTAAACATTATACTTGACTCTTTAGTTCTAGCTAGCAAATGACCATTACTTCTCAATTAACATAAATTAATTGCTAACACAGTCCTTGCCGTGCCAAGTTACGGTTACAATCTTTGAGTATCCAATCCATTAGTCTCAGAAAATAGGTCTGAATCATCATAGCCCAACCGTAAGTTTGACATACACTCTTCTCGCGTACACCAGTACATTCTAAAGGACTAACCTGAGCAATCATAGGTATGCCGTTGGTTTTTGTCCGCATATTTAGGAAAGCGTCTGTAAGCATAGAAAAACCATAAGACAATAGGTAGCAAGCATATGTATAACAGGTTTTGTAACATCATATACACTAATATTCGATGCAATTGTTAAAAAGAAAGTTGAAAACAGATCATCGACATCATAGGCATGGAAAATTAATATGGTTGCACTTGCAAACGTTGTACCCATGCAAATGAAAGTTAATAGCATAATGAATATGTAAAAATAAAAAAACATTGAAATATAAACCTACATATACCTTCTAAAAGGTTTTAACAAATTTAAAAACAAATATACCTGCGTAAGGAGGGTTTGTAATCGGCTTAATGAATTTTAGTTTTTTTTCTTTGGTTTTTTTCTGTGCTTTTGGATTTCTTCTCAACTTTAAGATTTCAAAAGCTTCTTAACCTTTGACACGCACGCGGAGATTGTACTATAAATCAAATTTCCACCGCACTTTCAAGTGTTTAGGTGGGTAAAGTTTCTACAACCAATAGATCTGTCCCAACGTTTGTACTATCCGGCATCCATTTGCTTATACCCCTAAGCCAAAATTTTAATTGTGCTAAAATGGGTTAAAGAACATTGGACTCCACATCAATCAAGATATAGTATCATGAGGCCAATTTTTTTGACGTGAAAGATGGAGCCAAAACCACAACATATTGCTTTCTTCATCTCAATCCATGGCAAAAAAATAGGTAGCAATAGCCATAGTGGTTTAAAAAAAAGCATTCGAACATTAGAGCGGTGCGATAAATAATTGGGCTCAGATCTACATATAGGATTCAAGACACAGAATAATCTTTATTCCGTAGTGGCTGCAAACATACACAGTTGCATAGTAACTATTTAAGTTATGCCTTCCGGTTGTTGCCAAGCCAACTTACGTTATGATCTTCCAATACAGGGTTCATTTGCCTCAGATTACAGAGATCATCACAGCCATAACGAAAACATTATAATACAGGGTTCATTTGCCTCAGATTACAGAGAAAGGTGACCGTTTATGGACCACATCTTTCGCCAGCTACCTACAAAAATGATTCCAGACCACATAGCAACCATTTGTGAATAAGTAAACCCAACATCAGCAAACGTTGTAAGCTGACCACACATGAAGAAACTTTTAGCCCGCATGTTTTAAGGGAGTTTTTCAAAACCGTAGCCGGGGTCTGCAAGCAACAAATAACGTTGCCAGACATGGTCCATGGCTGCAACCATCAAAGATAGTGGTTGCCTTGCCAAAAGACAAACATGGGCAGCGGCATCTTAACAAATGTAGCAATACCGGCCATGGATTACTTTTTTTTCTTTTCATTTTAGGGCCTTTCTGAACTTGGAAAAGCTCATAAGGAACTTTGTTCGGCTTACTTAAGTCCATAAGGTTCACCTGATAAGGTGAGCAATATTCGTCTTACAACCTTTGGCAAGTTCAAAGTAGCCCATAAGGTGGAAATGTAAGCTAATCTAATCAGCCTTTAAAAAAGGCAGGTTGTTCCGGCATGCATTATACTATATCTTAATTGTTGTGGAGTACGTTGTCCTTTTGACTCCATCTTGCCCGCAAAAAATAAGGCCCATCTTCTTAGCCTTTTTGCCTAGGCCATGTGATCCTATTCGTTTTTGTTATACCGTAAATTTATGAAACAGCGTGCAGACCAGAAGGTGTGCTGTCTCATTTAAGCATCCCCAACCGCGGATATGTAACCTACTCTCTTGGCTGCACGAACAACATCGTATGTCAGGGCCACCAATGTTCTCAACTGGTGTATCGAGAAGGGAAATGATGTCGTCGACAACTGGCGCACTAAACAAAACAAAGACAAAAGGAGATTTTAGTGAAATAATGCATCATCCATCTGTAGTACATAAAAAGACAGCCTAAGATTGAATCGCGAATTCTGACACATTTACATCTACAACGGGAAGGATTAAGGAAGACGGTATACGGATATTCGTTTGTGCCACGGCTTTGCAATTGCTATGTACTTAAACACATACCTTTTCTTGACCAAAAACCCGACCATAATGCCAAGAGATATTGTGTTTTTGTGTTTTTGTATATGCAGGGACGGATATCGTGAAAATTGAAGAAAGACACAAGAAATCCGGGAAAACGAGCACGGGATACGGAAAAGGCTCAGAACCGGAACTGGGAAGAAAATATGGTCAAATAGTCAACCAGGATCCTCCAAGTATCAAAGTTTGTCAATTTCAGCCCCTAGATCATCTTTTGAAAAATGGCAGCAAAGGTCCCTTGATTTTCAGCAATTAACACATTTAGTCCCTAGAAAGTTAAAACCTTTAAAACTAAAACCTTATTAAAACCCGGATACCTTTATAATAAACCCAACCCACACCATGTTATAACCCAACCCATACTAAAACCCACCTCAATAATCTCCTTACCCCAGCCCAAAATAATAACCCGAGCCCATTCCCTTTTATCATAACCCACGACCCAAATCCCTTACCCGATCCAATAAACAAAACCGGTCAAAATAAATAAACTCAGTCAAAACAAAAACACACAACCCACACCCCGCCTTTTACCCAGTTCTTCCCCAAATTACCCACAAGAACCCTAGTTACTATTCCAATTTAATTACCACAATTAAGGGCACTTTCGTACAATCAATGGGGTTCTAGAAGATGTCAGTGATGTCAGAGTGTCAAGAAGCACAAGAATGATACGTGGCAGCTGCTTATTGGGCACGACACCTCACAATCAATGATCCTAGGGCTGTGATTGATTGGGAAATGATTGGAGTACGATCAAAGGCTGGATGATGAGCTAAAAGAAGCACAAGGCACACGGATTGCCAGCTTGGAATTCCATCTCTCTCGGGCTATAAATAGAGGACCTCATCTCCTTCATTTGTATGTAGATTTTAGAGCAAAGTTATGCTGCTAGTTTTATTTCTCAATGTATTTTAGACTAGTTTATTTGTAATTCGTACCTTAAAGTTTAATGAAATCTTTTAATTTTCCTTTACTTAATGTTGTGAAATCATTTTATTGTTAAGTCTTTTAAATTCATATCTCAGTTTATTGATTACTTACTAATACGTGTTTCACATTCTTAATTTCAGTTTTACTCTTATTCAAAAATTCCAAAAAAAAAATAAAATAAAAAAAAATAATTGCTCATTTTCTTATCATAGCTTGCACCCAAGCTTTAGTGTAGTTTATATAAGCTCATGTTAGCTCTCTAGCTATTGTGAATGCTTAACTAAGTTTTATCTAGATCAATCTCTCATTTCTATACTCAGTCAACGAAAGTCAACTGAGAAGGTTAATATGGTGAAATCTGGTTTTGATTGATAGTCCAAAGGAGAAAGGGAAGCTTTTGGCCTATCCAAAGATAGGCTAGCTTAGTGAACTCCCTCTGTTCTTGCTGAGGGAGAAGTACTTTGTAAGTTTTGCTTATTTAATATTCCACTCAAAAGTTATAGTATAGATCTGCTATAGTTAGTTAATTTCTGTTTGATTGTTATTTGTTTGCTGTTTATCTGCTAGATCTAGTTATAATATAGTTTGTTTGATCATTACTTTATAGTTTAGATTGCATCTGTCTTACTTTATGCTTTTGATTTGATCATAACTGTGGATCTAAGGTTTTGCTGAGTTTTGTTGTGGATTGCTGTTTATCTGAGTTCCTTTGATGTTGTTGAATGATGTTTAATGGTTGTTGAGTATTGATTGAACCTGAATCTTAATCTGTTAGTGAAACTGTAAGATAAGGGTGTGTTTGGATCTGTGGATTGCTGAGAGTTGTGGTAGTTAGTTTGTGTTAAACTTGATCTCAGTTGCTTGCATACATCAAATATAACTTAGTAAAGCTTTTACTTGGTGGTTTGATTAGAAAAAGTCAAAAGTTTGCTTGATTTACATATTCTGCTGTTTTTGAGGGTCTGAGGTTGCTCGAATTCTTAGATAATCAGCTTATGTTTGTTAGATAAACATTTAAATAGCCTAATTACATCTAGTTAGATAGAATTTAGTTGTTGAAATTCATCTTAGTCAACTTTGAATAGCATCTATTTGTCAAACTTTGTCTGTTCAATCAGAGTATGCTGAGATTTGTTGCTGTGTTCATGCCTACCTTTGATTGATCATTAGTGTTTAACTTTGTGTGATTATTGAGTTTCTGAGTAGTTGAGCTAGCCTAGTTGTTGAGTGATCAATCTCAAACCTTAACACAAACAATAGATCAACTTAATTTGTTGTCTAATATCATCACAAGTCTGCTATGAAAGAATGTCTGCTGCATGATCTTAATTGGCCATCTGAATCTATCTAAAATTGAGTTAGCAATTAAGTGATTGTGATAGGGCTTTTTGTATTTTTGAAATCTCTGCTTGGTTAGCTTTTCAAAACTGCTTTTGATTTTTAAATTGGTTGAGTATTGAGCTGTTTAGAAGCTGTTGAAAAGGACATCTTGAGGCTGCAAATTTTGAATAAGTTGTTTTGATTAACTTGTGCTTATCTGCTTATTGGCTTTTCTATAACTGCTTATTTAAGTGTCATTTTGCTTATTTGTTGCTTCTTTATGATTCCTGAGCTTTTGGTGCTGAGATTTGCTTATTTGCTTATAATTTGCTTTTTGGCTTATTCTCAAATAAGCCTAATCTGCTTATTTCTGCTTATCTGGTACTAGCTGTTATTTTTCTTAAAAAGCAAATTAGTTTTTAGAATTTATAAAAAAATCTCAGATTTATTTGTCTTTGTTTGCTATTTAATTTGCATTTAATTAGTTTTTAAGTAATTAAAAAAGAAAAGAAAATAAAAAATTAGAAATAGTTTCTGTTTTGTCACTTTCACCCCCTTAAACTTTCTGCTTGAGTTAATTTCGTGCCTGTTTGTTTTTAGTTGTTTAATAGTTTGAATATTGTCACTTTCAGTCCTTGTCTTTTGTTTGCATAATTAGTCCATAGATAACTTTGCATTTAGTTAAATATTTTGCATCGTTAGTCCTTTTAGCTTGCATCTTTGCATTTTTAGTCCTCATTTCCACTATTTTTCTTTTATCATTTTTAATATAGAAAAAATTAATTTGCATTTTTAGGGCTTAGAATTTAGCATTTCACTTTTATTCGCATTTTTAAAATTACGTCGCGTTCCATTTTTAAATTCAGTTTTCGTTTAAATGTTTAGTTTAATTGTTCTATTAGCTTAGTTTAATTGTTAATCTTGATTGTTATTTTAATATTAGTAGTAAAATCCAAAATCAATCACTCTTATTCACATTCACTACACGAATCACAAATCCCGAATCACTAAATTCCATTCAATCTTCATCGGGACTACGACCCGGGTTTTGCATATTTCCTTTGCAATTCCTTGGACTATAATTGAACAAATCAGTTTTTGATCATCAACTTTCCCCCAGACTAAGCTATTGCAATGTCCTCATGCAATGTTATAAAAACACGTTTTTGAAACAAAAAATTTCCAATCTCTTTTTACTAACTTTGAGAAGTAGCAAAATTTTCAAAAGAGATCAAGAAATCTTAAGTTCTAAAAACTCCCCGACTTTCCTTTTTATTCTATTTTTGTATTTTTCTTTATTATTTAGGTGACGGCTTTGTTTGACAATCATTATCTAACGATAACTTTTAGGGTCTTCGAGTAGGAAACACGACTCATAAAGAAGTGACCATACGGATAAAATTCGTCGTCCCTGATTTTTCACGAGTCCCCAAACTAAGCTTAAAAACGAAATCATTGTTATTTACAAGTTAGATTGCCAACACTGCTCAGAAAGCTAATTGTGGACTTTTTGTTCCCAAATTCCTATTTTCCTCTATTTATTTTATTTTTGGTGAGAAATGAATTTTTTCAATTTCTCATTTCGATAATTTTTAGTCCGATAAAGATACCTAGTTTAGACGCTAAGTAGTTTCCAAACCTTCCCTCGAAAACCGTTGCATACAAAAATGAGGTCCACATCAAGGTCTCTGATTTAACACGAATTTGAGGATATCCCTTTTATATACGACCGAAACAACTCATCTACGAGTCCAGAGACAGAAGCTTTTATTAGGATACCCCCGGAGTCGAAGTTTGGCATTTTTAAACTTTATTAAGCACATTAACGTATTTAATCCTTAGCCCTTTATAACAATCACAACATCGGCTGCGAACCGGCAAGATGTGATAGTCTATTATGACCTTGGAATTTTTCCTCTGCCTTTATTAGAAGTCTACAACATCGGCTGCGAACCGGCAAGATGTAGAAAACCTTTTATGGCTTTGGATTATTATTATACATTATCATATTCATTAATTATTTGTGTTGCCAAACCCCAAGTCCTACGGCTTTTATAACAATCCCAACATCGGTTGCGAGCCGGCAAGATGGAATAGTCTATTACACCGTAACACTGACAGTACCTTGATGTGTACCCAACTTTCATAGGCAAGAATTCTCTAAGGAAGAAATAAAAACTAATTATCGCCAAAACCAAAATACCTTTAATTATTCCTAGATTTCTATTTTTTTAGTGAAACAAGCTTATGGGAACAAAAAGCCACAAGTAACTTTGATGAGCTCTAAAGAGATCCAACTACTCCACGTTTAGCAATCTAACTTATAAACAACTCTATCATTTCTCGTTCTTCGCAAATTTAAAATCTTAAATAATAAGATCCGCGAATGCTTAGCCTTATAATCAAGCCATGCATATATAAAGTCAATTATGGGAACTTGCAAATTCTTAAAAAGAATTCGCGTTTTCTAGCTCCTTGAATAAAAGACTAGCACGAGCTTATAGATTATAAATGGTTAAGGGAACAAGCTAGGGCTCAACACGCCCGATCAAGTCAGAATTTTATTCCTACTCTCACCAGCGGAAAGTCAAACAAAATGTCAAAATTTATTCTATTTTTGCAAAATTTTTTTTAAATTTTTCTCATTTTTTTAATTTTTTTTTTTCAATTTTTGGAGGAAAAACGGGGTTGCATGAGTAACCGGCAAAAAATGCAAGGCAAAAATCAAATCGAAAGATTACCCCCCCCCCCCAGACTAAAACGAGACATTGTCCTCAATGTCTTAAAGGTAAGGGTTTTCCTACAAAAATCTAAGGCCGTTTATTAATTATGCCAAAAGATAAATGTAAACGATAAGATTTAGGATATTGATAAGCAGCGAATGATGAAACTCGAGTAGCGTGAAGGAAACTACGAGCACGAGAGTCTTCATCATCGAGCATTCCTGGACACATCACAAGAAAAACCACGAAACACAAGATATGGAAGAGGAGCCCCTCCTCTTTATTAAGAAAATAGAAAGAAGATAGATGGATAAGCATGGGGTGCCTCCCACGAAGCACTTGTTTTTGGTAACCGAGTCACATGAGCTTGACTCGACCCCGAATTTATTTGTCCATGGGGAAAGTTTGGAGATCCTGGACAACCATGGATGGTATGTCCCCTCCAAAATATTGCTTCAACCTATGACCATTCACCTTAAAGTTTGGACCGTCATTTTGAGCTAACTCGATGGTTCCATATGGAAAAACTTGAGTGATGGTGAATGGCCCAGACCAGCGGGTTTTGAGTTTGCCCGAGAAAATCTTTAGCCGAGAATTGAAGAGGAGGACTCGATCACCAACATTGAAAATGCGGTTTTTAATTTTAGAGTCATGAATCCTCTTTGTTTTCTCTTTGTAGATCAAAGAGTTCTCGTAGGCTTGATCCCGAAGCTCATTTAATTCATTAATTTGGAGCTTACGGTGATCACCCGCGGTCTTAAGGTCAAAATTGGCATGTTTCAAGGCCCAATATGCCTTATGTTCGAGCTCGATGGGCAGATGGCAAGCTTTTCCGTAAACCAGCTTATAAGGAGTACACCCGATGGGTGTCTTGAAAGCGGTTCGGAAAGCCCATAAAGCATCATCCAATTTGTCAGCCCACGAGGCTCGATTTTCACCAACGGTTCTTTCAAGGATACGTTTCAATCCATGATTCGAAACCTTGACTTGTCCGCTTGTTTGCGGGTGATACGCGGTAGAAAGTCGGTGAGTGACACCATACTTGAGCATAACTTTTGCAAATTGATCATTGCAGAAGTGAGTACCACGATCACTGATAATAGCACGAGGAGTTCCGAATCGGGAGATAAGATTTTTCAAGAACTTAATTACCACTCGGGCGTCATTAGTGGGGAGCGCTTTAGCTTCAACCCATTTTGACAAGTAGTCGATGGCTACGAGGATATACTTATTCCCTCGTGAAGACGGGAATGGCCCCATGAAATCGATGCCCCACACGTCAAAAATCTCGCAGACTTGTATTGCATTTTGAGGCATTTCGTCTTTTTGCGAGATTTTTCCTTGACGTTGGCAAGAGTCACATGACTTCACCAAGTCGTGGGCATCGCGGTAGATTGTCGGCCAATAGAATCCAGAATCAAAGACTTTTTTAGCGGTGTAGCTGGCACCATGATGTCCCCCCGTGGGTCCATTATGGCAGGCCGTGAGGATGTCAACGGCTTCTTGGCCATGCACACACCGTCTTATCACTTGATCGGCACATATCCGGAATAAGTAGGGGTCGTCCCAGAAATAATGTTTAACATCTTTGAAAAACTTCTTTTTCTGCTGGGACGACATCCCTTTTACCACAAAATTCCCCGCATGGTAATTTGCGTAGTCAGCAAACCATGGGGTACTCGGATCATTCTTTAAAGATACCATCCCAAGTGTCTCGAGAGGAAATATTTCGGTGATTTCCTTTTTCTCGAGATCACTTTGATGGGGATTTTCAAGTCTGGACAAATGATCAGCGGCTAGATTCTCTGCTCCTTTTTTATCGCGAATGATAATATCAAATTCCTGGAGCAGAAGAATCCACCGAAGTAATCTCGGTTTAGCATCTTGTTTTGCTAAGAGATACTTGAGAGCAGAATGGTCCGTATACACTATGCTTTTGGATAAGACAAGATATGGTCTAAATTTCTCAAAAGCGTAGACAACGGCCAACAACTCTTTCTCGGTAGTAGTATAGTGAGATTGAGCGTCGGTCATCGTCTTGCTAGCATAGTGTATCGGTTGGAAATATTTTGATTTGCGTTGCCCCAGGATTGCACCGATAGCATAATCGCTTGCATCACACATTAGCTCAAAGGGAAAGTCCCAGTCGGGGGCAACCAAGATCGGAGCTTCAGTCAGTTTCTTTTTAAGAACCTCGAATGCTTTGATGCATTCGGGAGAGAAGATGAACGGAGCATCTTTTTCAAGAAGATGGGTCAGAGGCCGGGCGATTTTGGAGAAGTCTTGAATAAATCGTCTGTAGAAACCGGCATGACCAAGGAAACTTCAGATTCCTTTAACGGTAGTGGGATGAGGTAGCTTAGCGATAACATCGACTTTAGCTCGATCGACCTCAATCCCAGATTTGGAAATCTTATGGCCGAGGACTATGCCCTCTTTGACCATGAAGTGGCACTTCTCCCAATTTAGAACGAGATTGGTGCTCTCACACCGTTCAAGCATTTTCTCTAAATGGGAGAGGCATGAGGAGAAAGAATTTCCATATATGGAGAAATCATCCATAAAGACCTCCATCGTTTTCTCGATCATATCATGAAATATGGCCATCATACACCTTTGAAACGTGCCCGGAGCATTGCACAAGCCGAAAGGCATGCGTCGGTAGGCAAACGTACCATAAGGGCAAGTGAAGGTGGTCTTTTCCTGATCTTGGGGATCAATTGGTATTTGAAAATACCCGGAAAAGCCATCGAGAAAACAATAGAACTCATTTCCTGCCAAACGCTCAAGCATTTGGTCCATAAACGGAAGAGGGAAATGGTCTTTACGGGTAGCATCATTGAGTTTTCGGTAATCGATACACACTCTCCATCCGGTGACGAGACGTGTAGGGATTAACTCATTTTCTTCGTTTGTTACAACGGTCATTCCACCCTTTTTAGGCACACAATGGACGGGACTAACCCATGAGCTATCTGAGATCGGATAAATCATCCCTGCGTCAAGAAGTTTAAGAACTTCCTTTTTTATGACATCATGGATTTTTGGGTTAACCCGTCTCTGTTGCTGAACAGCGGGTTTGAAATTATCTTCTAATAAGATCTTATGGGTGCAAAATTTAGGGTCAATACCCTTTATATCAGAGATCTGCCAAGCAATGGCACTCTTATGCTTTTTAAGCACGTCTAAGAGTTTTGTCTTCTCCTCATCTTTGAGAGCTTTTGAAATGATGACGGGAAATGTATCGGAATCTCCCAAGAAAGCATATTCAAGATGCGGAGGTAAATCCTTGAGCTCAAGCTCCGGAGGATTCTCAATAGACGGCTTAACTTCTTTAATTTCTTCTTTATGAATTTCTTTTGTCGGAGGGAGAAAAGGTGACGGGTCTTCATTCAATAATTTTTCTAGTAAAAGAATATCTCCCTCCGGATCAAGATAAGAATCATCAACTTCCGGTGAAGTTGGTGTTTCTATAGCAAGAAAGTCATCGACCTCTTCCAAGAAGAAATCACCTCCCTCAAACGGAGTGAGGGACGGGGAAGGGTCGGAAAGAATGGGTGGAGAAGAAGGAGTGGGATTGCCACTCGAGGATTTATCGGAAAATCCAAGAACTTCTTGAGCATACTCCTCCGATGCAACATCAATCACATTGATTCGATTTACCGAGACGGAATCGTGCCTGGAGGAGTATTTGAAAGTTCGGTCGAGGTTAAAGGTCACGGCCTCATTATCCACCCTCAACGTTATTTCTTCACCGTAAACATCAATCAAAGCCCGCCCGGTCCTCAAGAATGATCTTCCGAGAATTAGAGAAACCCGGGGGTCGGCATCAAAGTTAACAACCACAAAATCGGCTGGGAAATGGAACTTCCCCACTTTGACAAAGACATCTTCGGCTATGCCAAGCGGAACAGTCGTAGTCCGGTCTGCAAGCTCGAGAGTCATACAAGTTGGGGTAAGTTCGGGCAATGAAAGTTTTTGCCAAACGGATAACGGCATTAGGTTGATGCTCGCACCTAGATCGGCCAAGGCATGACATTCAACCAACCCCGGGAAGTCACATGGAATGAGGAATCTTCCCGGGTCTCCAAGCTTTTCCGGAAGCTTTTTAAGGAGTACCGCTGAGCAGTTTTCGTTCAGAGGTGTTTTTGCGAGCTTAAATAATTTTTCTTTATTGCTCAATAAACTCTTGATTGTAGAAGCAAACTTTGGCATCAAAAGCAAAGCATCCGCAAAGCTTATATCAAAATGCAAATCTTGGAAGATTTGGTAGAATTTTTCCATTTGATTTGAAGCTTTTTCGCGGAGCTTTTGATCATTTAATCGCGATGGATATGGAAGTTTTGCTTTGAATGGAATTTCTTTTGGCTCAACGTTCTTTGGTTCAGATGGATGGACAACCGTAGGTTGGACGTCTTTGGTTCCTCCGTTGTTAGTAGGAGGTTCCATGTCCTTGGTCACCTCGGGTTCACGGTCGACTACCTTGGGAGGTAGAGAAGAAGAGGTATTCTGAGCCGTGGGTCCATTATATGAAACACCGCTTCTTGTAGTTATTGCCTTAGCATCACCCCTCGGGTTAGCAATTGTGTTGCTAGGAAGAGAAGATGAACCCGAGGTTGATGGTTGATTCATTTGGAAAAATCCACTCATCATTTTCTTAAGCTCGTTTGTTTGTTGAGATATCGTCGTATCGATCTCCTTCTTAAACTCAACTTTCATGTTATTGATCTGATTCTGCATGGCTCGTATGGCAACATCGCTTGTCTTCATATAGTTCAAGACTTCCGGTGAAGTTTGAACTTGCGGAGGAAGAGGTTGTTGATAAACTTGTTGCGGTGGAGCTTGATAATTGTTTCCACGATTTTGGTTGTAGCTTTGATTTTGATTGTAACCTTGATTGGTTTGAGTAAAACGGTTTTGGTTGTTTTGAACGGGTGTAAAACCGGGTGGTCCCATTTGGTTACTAACTCGGTAGTTAACTTCACCTTGAGGACGGAATCCTTGATTTTGATTGTAACTCGCAGCTGCTACGGTAGCATTGCAAACTTGGCTATCGGTAGCTTGACAATCATAATAAGGATGAGGACCACCACATATAACACAATTTTCTTGCACCGCTTTTGTCACAATTCGCATTTTCGAGTCTTTACTATGCACGGGATTGCATCATTTCAATTTACGTATGTTCATTAAACGTTACCACTCAGTCATTACTACTAATGTTATACTCAAATACTTCCGACTATGATTCTAAAATACTTTCATGCTATTTTTTTTGATGATATAAAATTTATATTATTAATTTACCCGGTGTTTTGAAACCTTTTGCTATATTTTACATTAAGAGCTTATAACTCCATCGGTTTGCGATATTTCACCACGATCACTATTTTAACACCCGATTCTTGTCAGTAACATGATTTCATAATTTTCACGACTTCGTCGTATTTTATTTTTATTCGCCACGTTTTATTTTCAGTTAACCCGGTACCCGATAACGCCGAAATTACACACTAATCTAACTAGAACTTATCTAAAATATCTTTATACAAAAAAAATTCTCATCCTAAGGCTTCCTCAAGAAGCTTGCCGCCGCCCCCCCCCCCCCCCCCCCCCCCCCCCCTTCCTCTTTGCTTCCTTGCCTAATAAGTTAAACCTATTAAATGTTTAAGTTCCATTATTTTCATTAACACATTTACTTCATTTCATAAGCTAAACAAGATCAAAACACTCTATTCCCCTCTCATTCATACCCACGGCTCAACCACAAGACCAAGAAGAATCCATAGTTTTTCATAGATCAAGTGTTATACAAGTCCCAAATACCTTCCTTGTTAGAGTTTTGCAATAAAAACTCCAAGGTTGTGGTCATTTTTCATCCCAGCTCACCAATCATCAAGTAAGCTCAAGAACACCATTTTTGATCATTTCATACTTCCTTTGTTCTTATATTGTTGTATCTCCTATTTATTTTGAGAGCTATCCATGCAAAACTTATGTTATATATACCACTTGATTCATTTTTCACTAAAACTATCTCAAACCCTAGATCTGTATGTTTTATTAACATCCCCGCGAAGCCCACTATTTTTAGCGATGTTTAGGACCCATGACACCCTAAGAAGGTGTATGGTAGGATGTGTGTATTTGTGGAGTTGGTTTGAAGTAGTTTGATCAAGCCGCGAACCAAGAAAACGAGTTTCTAACATATATATATATACCTGCTGTCCAAAAATCAAACTCTGGAAAAATCAGTAAACATGGCGTTATTTTAGCTTTCATATTTAGAAAGTACTCTCAAAAACGAAAACGTGGGCGCTTGAATCACTAAAAACCGAGTTATAACGAAGAAGTTATGAATTTTTAAAGTTAGGCGACAAAAACTATTATTTTCAGAAAATACGTGCTGTTTTGCCGAACTTCAAGGGACTAAACGAGACGTCAGGCGTGATATAGACGAGCCAACCGACTGAAAATATGTTAGTTCATATTTTTACGAACCCGTGGATATCAAGAACGTTGAAAACCGACTTGTAACGACCGAGATATGAATTTCTGAAAAGCCGACTAACAACACTTATTTTGACAGCCTCACTATAATTCAAATATTTTCCAAGTGTAAACAGTTTTTGCGAGGCACCATCTTACGAGCTATTTTCCCGTTGAGCGAGTCGGTTTGGGCCATAAACTCCTTCAGGTGAAATGAAGTATTCCCGGTCTATTTTCCAAATCAATCAACCGTTTGTTGATCGGACTTATAACGAGAAAGATATGATTTTTCTAGTTTCCCAGAAAAACAGCCATTATATGAAAATAAAAAGTGTGAAACTAGCAAGTCGCCAAGTTGATGACCGATTATCTACATGATTGAGACGCGTATGATCAAAAGTCAAAGGAGACGGCTGAGAGATTATGTTACAAGGATTTCAAAAACGTCAAGTTCTATTACTAACTCTCAACGTACAATATTTTACGACTAGTTTTGCGAGGCCGTTTGGTCATATTTTCACAAGTTGTAAAAGTGATATTTTGCGACGAAACTATTATATTTGACGATAGAACAACAAATGGGGATCGTAGAGTAACATTTCAACATTTTTACACGAAATATAGTATATGACTTGCCGAGATGTCAAAAATGTAGTTTTCGACGATAAACATTATTTTCAAAACCAACGAGTGGTATCGTTAACATACGTAAATGCATGAGTAGAAGCATTTCATTTACTTATATTAGATCATATCATTCATCATAGGTCGCAGTTTGAGACCGAGCCTCATTTTCATCATATCCTTTGTGGTTATTGTGCTATCATATCAGGTGAGTTTCATAGCCCCTACTTTATACGTTTTGAACTTTTGGGGGAGATACATGCTTAAACTGCTTGCTTACATACATGATTGTGTTAAACTTATTTGCGTTATTCTTGAAAGCAACTCGCGGACCTAAGTATCAAACACTTGGGGTAGCCGAACAGAACAGATCACGGACCTAAGTATCAAACACTTGGGGTAGCCGTACAGAACATAACACGGACCTAAGTATCAAACACTTGGGGTAGCCGAACATAAGTCTCCTCGTGAGCAACAATAGTCTCCTAGTGAGCAACATAAGATCTATTAGTATTCTTTGAGAAATGGCACCCAGTAATCTCATGATGCATTGATATGCAAGACATCTACTCTAGACATACTATATTTTAGTAGTGGGTTGTAAACACACAGGTTGCAAGTCTTGAATGGGCAGGGCTTGGAACTGAGTGGATTTACAATGCCTTTGCTGTGGAAACATTCTCGGAGAACTTTTCAACTTATTTATAACAAACTCTATGAACTCACCAACCTTTGTGTTGACACTTTTTAGCATGTTTATCTCAGGTTAGTAAGGCGATAGCAGATGTTTGGAGCAGAGAGTCTTAGGGCACGTTTTTCTGAAGACTTTTGCTTTTATCATTTACCATTCGATATACTTTAAAAACTTATGTACTATTCTACTTTGGGATCTTTTGCTTGTAAACTATGACTTTTATCTATTCGAATGGTAACTTTTCAAAACGTCTCATTTAGAGGTCGTTCTCTATATCTTGTACTTTGTGCCCTGAAGTAGCATCCCAATGACACTATCGTTCCGCTGCGATAATTTGGGGGTGTTACATATTGGTATCAGAGAATTGGTTATAGAGAACTAGGTTGCTTTTAGAGCCTAGACTATAACTACATACATTTAGACTCTCCTCCCTATCGCCTTGCACTTTTCATACACGTACGCTTGCTGATAACTTTTCGTCTAGACCTACGCTATTAGATATTTTATGGTACTGATAGGGAAGTCCCAAACTCTAGTCGAGTCATCAGAAATGTGGAGCTCAATAATAACTGGTTATTTAACTCAATCTTGTGACAGTTCTTGTTTGATGAGACATGAGATTGAGTTAAATAAAGGTTATTATTTAGCTGCAGAGATTTGATGATTCGCGGAGGATGGGAGTTCTCTTGAAGATACTTTTTAGAGACTAAACCTTACCGTGACTTCATCACCTAAGAGAGGCTCCTATATACCGAGTGCGACACTCCCTAAGTACCCTCACCACAGTACTCCTTCACCATTTAGGATCGGATGATAGAATGACTACCTACTTAAGGAACATCAATCGCTGAGATATGTGTGCTTGGTAATATGTACACGTGTGAAAGGAGGCAATTATAATTATGGGTGGCCAACATAATTATGAATGCGTCACGACACACTTGGACATGTGACCATGCTTACGTTGATCGGCATTGGCACCATTTAGGAGACAACTCGCGACGTGGTACTATGTATGAGAAAGATGAGTATAGATTGGGCAGTCAACGGTTTTCCCTCATCTCTAACGTTCACCGCATGTCCTTCCTTGTAGGAAATGGCAACAAGGAGGACAACTCGCAGTACTAGCCGAGGAGGCGCGACGTCAAGGGGTGGAAGGACTGGTGGACGTGGAGGTAGAGGAGGTGGTCGCGGCATCGACAAAAATGACAACAACGATGGTGGAAATCCTGATTTTGCCGCCATCATCGCTCAGCAACTTCAAAACTTGCTTCCCACTATTGTCACTCAAGTTAGCAATCATATCAACAACTCGGGAAATCACGGAAGCGAAAATGACGACACCAATGGGGTAGGTGTGAATGAGACTGCCACGCGTGCAACTGGATGCACGTATAAGGAATTTACGGCATGTAAACCAATAGAGTATGATGGTACTGGAGGCGCCTTGGCATATACACGATGGGTAGAGAAGATGGAGTCGGTGATCGACATCAGTAATTGTGATGCTCATCAGAGGGTGAAGTATTCTGCATGCTTGCTGTTGGGAAAGGCATTGACTTGGTGGAACACACAGATTCAAGCTAGGGGTAGGGAAGCAGCCATAGGTATGACATGGGATGACTTTAAGGCACTACTGAAAGAGGAGTATTGTCCGGGCAATGAGATGCAAAAACTGGAGAATGAACTTTGGCATCACTCTATGATAGGAGCTGGCCACGCAGTCTACACGGATCGATTCCATGAGTTAGCGAAACTAGTTCCACATCTGGTTACCCCTGAATCTAAAAGGATCGAAAGGTACATCTATGGCCTTGTTCCTGAAATTCGAGGAACTGTAAGGGCAACTGAGCCTCCCACAATCCAGAGTGCAATATTGAAGGCTGGAGCCCTCACAAATGAGATGGTTAGGAATGGAACTTTGAAAAACAGTGATAAAAGGAAGGGCGCGAGTGAGTCGGAAAAGAAAACAGGCACGACGGTTGACAACAAAAAGGCACGAACCTTTGCGGCAACTAGTTCTGGTCAGAAAGGGTATGAAGGACCACATCCTAAGTGTACGAAATGTGCTTATCATCATCAGAAGTCTGCGCCCTGCCGCGTGTGTACAAATTGCAATCAGTGGGGTCATTTTACAAATCAGTGTAAAGCGCCAGTGAATGTGGGCAACATGAAGAATAACCAAAAGACATGTTATGAGTGTAACAGCCCGGATCACCTCCGGTATGCCTGTCCTAGGTTGAATAGGGCACCAAGACAAATACAGGGTAACCCGACACTAGCTTTAGCAATTTGAGGGAAACAACCCATAGCCTGAAATCAATATTAGTCCACCAAGGGGTCGAGCATTCTATGTGGGTACCGAGGCAGCCCACAACGCGTAACGGGTATGTTTTCCCTAGACGATTAAGTATTCTATTGTATTGTTCGATTCCAGTAAGATATAGCTTTGCCCTGCTGAATTCATACCTAATGTTATTGACCTTAGTTATATTGATTTGATTGGTGTAAGCAATTCCAAAATCGAGCCAATCTTTCAAAAGACCTCATTTCAGGATGTTGAATCCATTCTTTCTGACAACTTGTTTCCTAGCTTGATTTAGTGACAGTTCTTGTTTGATGAGTTGCGAAAATCAAGCTAAGAGTCAAGTTGTTACCCGAGCCGATTCAGTTTAATCTCATGACAGTTCTTGTTTGATGAGTTGTGAGATTAAATTTGAATCGACAACCTCAAACCGATTTAGCCTAATCCCATGACAGTTCTTGTTTGATGAGTTGTGGGATTAAGTAAAAATCGGTTACCTAGAGGTCTTTTGAGGGCTACGCTCGAGAATGGGAAAGTTTACCCCCATCAAACCCGACCACGAGAACGTACGTAGGTAGAACGAGCGAGCTGAATTCAGGGACTGAATTCCTTTGACGGGTGGAGACTGTCACAATTCGCATTTTCGAGTCTTTACTATGCACGGGATTGCATCATTTCAATTTACGTATGTTCATTAAACGTTACCACTCAGTCATTACTACTAATGTTATACTCAAATACTTCCGACTATGATCCTAAAATACTTTCATGCTATTTTTTTTGATGATATAAAATTTATATTATTAATTTACCCGGTGTTTTGAAACCTTTTGCTATATTTTACATTAAGAGCTTATAACTCCATCGGTTTGCGATATTTCACCACGATCACTATTTTAACACCCGATTCTTGTCAGTAACATGATTTCATAATTTTCACGACTTCGTCGTATTTTATTTTTATTCGCCACGTTTTATTTTCAGTTAACCCGGTACCCGATAACGCCGAAATTACACACTAATCTAACTAGAACTTATCTAAAATATCTTTATACAAAAAAAATTCTCATCCTAAGGCTTCCTCAAGAAGCTTGCCGCCCCCCCCCCCCCCTTTCCTCTTTGCTTCCTTGCCTAATAAGTTAAACCTATTAAATGTTTAAGTTCCATTATTTTCATTAACACATTTACTTCATTTCATAAGCTAAACAAGATCAAAACACTCTCTTCCCCTCTCATTCATACCCACGGCTCAACCACAAGACCAAGAAGAATCCATAGTTTTTCATTGATCAAGTGTTATACAAGTCCCAAATACCTTCCTTGTTAGAGTTTTGCAATAAAAACTCCAAGGTTGTGGTCATTTTTCATCCTAGCTCACCAATCATCAAGTAAGCTCAAGAACACCATTTTTGATCATTTCATACTTCCTTTGTTCTTATATTGTTGTATCTCCTATTTATTTTGAGAGCTATCCATGCAAAACTTATGTTATATATACCACTTGATTCATTTTTCACTAAAACTATCTCAAACCCTAGATCTGTATGTTTTATTAACATCCCCGTGAAGCCCACTATTTTTAGCGATGTTTAGGACCCATGACACCCTAAGAAGGTGTATGGTAGGATGTGTGTATTTTTGGAGTTGGGTTGAAGTAGTTTGATCAAGCTGCGAACCAAGAAAACGAGTTTCTAACATATATATATACCTGTTGTCCAAAAATACAAACTCTGGAAAAATCAGTAAACATGGCGTTATTTTAGCTTTCATATTTAGAAAGTACTCTCAAAAACGAAAACGTGGGCGCTTGAATCACTAAAAACCGAATTATAACGAAGAAGTTATGAATTTTTAAAGTTAGGCGACAAAAACTATTATTTTCAGAAAATACGTGCTGTTTTGCCGAACTTCAAGGGACTAAACGAGACGTCAGGCGTGATATAGACGAGCCAACCGACTGAAAATATGTTAGTTCATATTTGTACGAACCCGTGGATATCAAGAACGTTGAAAACCGACTTGTAACGACCGAGATATGAATTTCTGAAAAGCCGACTAACAACACTTATTTTCACAGCCTCACTATAATTCAAATATTTTCTAAGTGTAAACAGTTTTTGCGAGGCACCATCTTACGAGCTATTTTCCCGTTGAGCGAGTCGGTTTGGGCCATAAACTCCTTCAGGTGAAACGAAGTATTCCCGGTCTATTTTCCAAATCAATCAACCGTTTGTTGATCGGACTTATAACGAGAAAGATATGATTTTTCTAGTTTCCCAGAAAAACAGCCATTATATGAAAATAAAAAGTGTGAAACTAGCAAGTTGCCAAGTTGATGACCGATTATCTACATGATTGAGACGCGTATGATCAAAAGTCAAAGGAGACGGCTGAGAGATTATGTTACAAGGATTTCAAAAACGTCAAGTTCTATTACTAACTCTCAACGTACAATATTTTACGACTAGTTTTGCGAGGCCGTTTGGTCATATTTTCACAAGTTGTAAAAGTGATATTTTGCGACGAAACTATTATATTTGACGATAGAACAACAAATGGGGATCGTGGAGTAACATTTCAACATTTTTACACGAAATATAGTATATGACTTGCCGAGATGTCAAAAATGTAGTTTTCGACGATAAACATTATTTTCAAAACCAACGAGTGGTATCGTTAACATACGTAAATGCATGAGTAGAAGCATTTCATTTACTTATATTAGATCATATCATTCATCATAGGTCGCAGTTTGAGACCGAGCCTCATTTTCATCATATCCTTTGTGGTTATTGTGCTATCATATCAGGTGAGTTTCATAGCCCCTACTTTATACGTTTTGAACTTTTGGGGGAGATACATGCTTAAACTGCTTGCTTACATACATGATTGTGTTAAACTTATTTGCGTTATTCTTGAAAGCATTTCGCGGACCTAAGTATCAAACACTTGGGGTAGCCGTGCAGATCATATCCCGGACCTAAGTATCAAACACTTGGGGTAGCCGAACATAAGTCTCCTCGTGAGCAACATAAGTCTCCTAGTGAGCAGCATAAGATCTATTAGTATTCTTTGGGAAATGGCACCCAGTAATCTCATGATGCATTGATATGCAAGACATCTACTCTATACATACTATATTTTAGCAGTGGGTTGTAAACACACAGGTTGCAAGTCTTGAATGGGCGGGGCTTGGAACTGAGTGGATTTACAATGCCTTTGCTGTGGAAACATTCTCGGAGAACTTTTCAACTTATTTATAACAAACTCTATGAACTCACCAACCTTTGTGTTGACACTTTTTAGCATGTTTATCTCAGGTTAGTAAGGCGATAGCAGATGCTTGGAGCAGAGAGTCTTAGGGCACGTTTTTCTGAAGACCTTTGCTTTTATCATTTACCATTCGATATATTTTAAAAACTTATGTACTATTCTACTTTGGGATCTTTTGCTTGTAAACTATGACTTTTATCTATTCGAATGGTAACTTTTCAAAACGTCTCATTTAGAGGTCGTTCTCTATATCTTGTACTTTGTGCCCTGAAGTAGCATCCCAATGACACTATCGTTCCGCTGCGATAATTTGGGGGTGTTACAGCTTTCACTTGAGCGGGTGGAGAAGATTGTTTCTTTTGTGAGAGAAGGAAAGCTTCGAACATATCTGCAAGCTTGTCGATCTTAGCATCACTGCTAGAAGCTTGGGTACTTACCTTAGAAACAACCGGTTTGTTCCTTGAGGTGGGTACCTTGGATTTGTTCTCAATAATTGAGAGAATTTCTCTCGGCATTCGACTCAAGATATTGCCACCGGCGGCTGCATTGAGTGAATCCTGATCTGATTGAGTTAAAGCATTGTAGAATGTATCGATTTGATGCAATTCCGAGAAACCGTGATGTGGGCATTTCCGTAGGAGATCCTTGAATCGTTCCCATGCCTCACCGAAATTCTCATCAAATCGTTGCCGGAAATTTGTGATTTCATTCCTAGCATTGGTCATTTTAGACGGAGGAAAGAAATAGTTCACGAATTTATGGACGAGATCTTCCCAAGTATGGATTGATTGAGGGGGTTCTTTCTCGAGCCAAATTCGAGCCGCCCCCTCGATGGAAAATGGGAATAACATCAATTTGATAGTGTCGTGAGGGACATCCTTATGGTAGTGTGTTGAGGTCAATTTGTTGAACCATCGGATGTGATTGTGAGGATCTTCCCGATCAAAACCATGAAATTGATTTCCCGTAACAAGTTGAATTAAACCGGTTTCGAGTTTAAAGTTTGTGTTTTGAATCGGGGGTATAACAATAGCGTCTCCGTATCCCACGGTGGGACATTGGAGTAACTCTTGCATAGTGCGGAGATCGGGAGCTTGCCCTTGGTTGTGATTATCTCCACCCATCGGCGGGTGTTGATCGTGTTGATCCATTTCCTCAACGGTTGAGAAATGAATACGGTTGTTTTGACGGATAATCCTCTCGGAATTTGAAAGTGGTGAAAGAAGAGGGTTAGAAGAAGAAGAACGGGTGTGCATACACCAAAAATAAAATCAAAAAGAAAAAGCAAAATCAAAAGTTGAAAATGAAAATATTTTTGGATTTTTATTTTTTATATTTTTTTATTTATTTTTGGTACCGATCCGTCAATCGATATTCGTTTCACTTACGATTACTCGCAGGGTAGCGGAAGAGAAGAATGGATCTCTTTTCGGTCTGCAATTTAATGTCAAGACCTCCTTATACCACCTTTATAGGTTGTAATCACAAGCTAATCCAAATAATCAAAAGATTTCACGATTGTTTTGTTGTAATTGCGGGAATGGTTTACAACACTTTTGAAGAAAAGTGAGGATTTATTTTATTTTTGTATTTTTGAAAACACTTTAAGAAAAGTGTTTTATTTATTTTCTTTTTGTATTTTTATTTTTATAAAACGATAACTTCCGAGGAAGGGTCTTCAAAACACGTATCGAAAAACAAAATCACAAATTCGCGTCAACCTTCCCCGGCAGCGGCGCCAAAAATTGATTGAACAATTTATCACAAAGGAATTGCAAAGGAAATATGCAAAACCCGGGTCGTAGTCCCGATGAAGATTGAATGGAATTTAGTGATTCGGGATTTGTGATTCGTGTAGTGAATGTGAATAAGAGTGATTGATTTTGGATTATACTACTAATATTAAAATAACAATCAAGATTAACAATTAAACTAAGCTAATAGAACAATTAAACTAAACATTTAAACGAAAATTGAATTTAAAAATGGAACGCGACGTAATTTTAAAAACGCGAATAAAAGTGAAATGCTAAATTCTAAGCCCTAAAAATGCAAATTAATTTTTTCTATATTAAAAATGATAAAAGAAAAATAGTGGAAATGAGGACTAAAAATGCAAAGATGCAAGCTAAAAGGACTAACGATGCAAAATATTTAACTAAATGCAAAGTTATCTATGGACTAATTATGCAAACAAAAGACAAGGACTGAAAGTGACAATATTCAAACTATTAAACAACTAAAAACAAACAGGCACGAAATTAACTCAAGCAGAAAGTTTAAGGGGGTGAAAGTGACAAAACAGAAACTATTTCTAATTTTTTATTTTCTTTTCTTTTTTAATTACTTAAAAACTAATTAAATGCAAATTAAATAGCAAACAAAGACAAATAAATCTGAGATTTTTTTATAAATTCTAAAAACTAATTTGCTTTTTAAGAAAAATAACAGCTAGTACCAGATAAGCAGAAATAAGCAGATTGGGCTTATTTGAGAATAAGCCAAAAAGCAAATTATAAGCAAATAAGCAAATCTCAGCACCAAAAGCTCAGGAATCATAAAGAAGCAACAAATAAGCAAAATGACACTTAAATAAGCAGTTATAGAAAAGCCAATAAGCAGATAAGCACAAGTTAATCAAAACAACTTATTCAAAATTTGCAGCCTCAAAATGTCCTTTTCAACAGCTTCTAAACAGCTCAATACTCAACCAATTTAAAAATCAAAAGCAGTTTTGAAAAGCTAACCAAGCAGAGATTTCAAAAATACAAAAAGCCCTATCACAATCACTTAATTGCTAACTCAATTTTAGATAGATTCAGATGGCCAATTAAGATCATGCAGCAGACATTCTTTCATAGCAGACTTGTGATGATATTAGACAACAAATTAAGTTGATCTATTGTTTGTGTTAAGGTTTGAGATTGATCACTCAACAACTAGGCTAGCTCAACTACTCAGAAACTCAATAATCACACAAAGTTAAACACTAATGATCAATCAAAGGTAGGCATGAACACAGCAACAAATCTCAGCATACTCTGATTGAACAGACAAAGTTTGACAAATAGATGCTATTCAAAGTTGACTAAGATGAATTTCAACAACTAAATTCTATCTAACTAGATGTAATTAGACTATTTAAATTTTTATCTAACAAACATAAGCTGATTATCTAAGAATTCGAGCAACCTCAGACCCTCAAAAACAGCAGAATATGTAAATCAAGCAAACTTTAGACTTTTTCTAATCAAACCACCAAGTAAA